>PYXC01000135.1:1502500-1517500 GCA_015244755.2 Tenualosa ilisha | reverse complement strand
AGACTATCAGGATTACTCTGCCATGTCAAACAAACCAATCAGTTTATAATGGTGAGATGCATGCATTGTGTGTGTGTGTGTGTGTGTGTGTGTGAGAGAGAGAGAGAGAGCATGTGTGAATTTAAAGTATACATGTAAGTGTACTGTCTGTGCAGTATGTGCATAGGTAAACTTCCCTCTTGACGCTGAAAGAGACACGCTAGTGAGCGAGGGTTTAGCTTCCTTGCAATTGTGATCGACTCCTAGTAGTGCTGCTGTGAGTTGTGGGTTCAAGTCTGGGTGAGTGCAGGTCTAGGTCATGTGACACAATGGAGGCTTCACTGATGCAGTGGTGAAAGTGAGGTTTAGTGGGGTGGGTGTAATGGTAGTTAGCTGTGCAGTGTAAACGTTAATAAACCGTCGTCCTGACGTCAAGACTGAGGCGGACAATGCAAGTTACGTGTGTGTGTGTGTGTGTGTGTGTGAGAGTGTACTGTATATGTTTGTGTTTGGGAGTGTACTGTACGTGTGGTGTGGGGGTGTTGTGTGGTGAGAGTGTACTGTACGTGTGTGTGTGTGTGTGAGAGAGTGTACTGTATATGTGTGTGAGAGAGAGTACTGTATATGTGTGTGTGTGAGAGTGTACTATACGTGTGTGAGTGTGCCCAACCTATGATCACCATAGCCCAAACGGCAGTGGCTCACTGAAACTCAGGGGACCAATAAAGTTCTGATTTAAATGATAATGTAATATCATCATCATCATGCCTCTGTGTTCAGTATAATGCATCCCTTACGGGCGGAAGGCAGTATTGCATCTACACCCAGCCTCTAACTCTGAGATTTATTTATTTATTTATTTATGCATTTATTTATTTACCACTTGCTTATTTATTTGCCAGAGCAAATTCCTATACAGCAGGACAAAAAAATCTGTTTGTCTCCATGAATTATTTATAATGTATGGAGCTCAAAAAGATAGAGTGTGAAAAAAACTGTGTGTGTGTGTGTGTGTGTGTGCGTGTGTTTGTGTACGTGTATATGTGTGTGTGTGTGTGTGTGTGTGTGTGTGTGTGTGTGTGTGTGTGCATGTATGTGTGTGTTTGAGTGTGTGTGAAAGAGAAAAAGACAGAGATAGAGAGAATGAGCGAGAGAGGATAAGGTGTTGTATGGAAAGATGGAGATGGATGGATGCAAACACAGACGAGTGTGTAGATGGAAGCAAAAGAGCTACAGTACAGTGTCTGTGAAGAGCAGGAAATAGGGGATTAAAGACTGTGTAGGGGAGAGGAAGAGAGAAGACAATACAGAGGTTAGAGATGATGACTTCAGGCTCCATCCACTGAGGGTCCCGGTGAGGGGCGAAGGTGGGACGACAAGCAAGTGTGTGTGGTTTTCATCTCCATTTTAACACCGTGCGTGTGTGTGTGTGTGTGTGTGTGTGTGTGTGTGTGTGTGTGAGAGAGAGGTTTTCATCTCTATTTTAACACCGTGGGTGTGTCTGTGTGTGTGTGTGTGTGTGTATGTGTGTGTGTGTGTCTGTGTGTGTGTGTGTGTATGTGTGTGTGTGAGAGGTTTTCATCTCCATTTCAACTGCCTCACCCGGGCAGCCAACTGCAACCTATAAAGGCAGCAGGCCAGTAAATGTATCCTGTAAGAGCAAGTCATGAAGAACAGGGAGTGAGTACATACACACACACATGCACACGCACACACACACACACACACCACCACACCACACCACCCACACACACACACACACACACATACACACACACACACCACACACACACACACACACACACACACACACAGAGCTCAGTGTGCTAAGTCTACCATGGCAGTCCAAAGTCATTTGCAGTCCAAGAGGAATCTGTGGCTTACAGTAGACCCCACACGAATAAGAGTCAATCTCCTAACCCTCAGAAACTCATATTCCACCACCTTCTTTCACAGACACACACACACACACACACACACACATTCACATGCATGCCATTGCTGGCTTCCAGCTGTCCCCACATGAATAAGACTCAATTTCATATCCCAAAGAAATGCACACCTTCCTGCTTTCCTTCAAATACAACACATGAATTCAAACACACACCACACACACACACACACACACACCACACACACACACACAGACCAGTCCATTAAGCATATGTGCCTTGCATTGGCTCCATGAATTGGCTCCTTAATTTATTAAGCGAAGAAGACTCACCACATACAAATACACACACACACACACATACACACACACATCCAAAACAGCACCCATGGGAATCCTCCAAGCCTTTCCGCTAAATACATCCACTCAATCCTTCTCACCAACCCTTCACTCCTGATGGAATGAGAGAGAGAGAGAGAGAAAGAGAGAGAGAGAGAGAAATGGGTAGATGGTGGAGAGGATAGAAGAAGGAGGGGAGGAGAGGAGTAGGAGGGGAGAAGAGAGAAGTGAGAAGAGGAGACAAGAAGAGAGGGGAGAAGAGGAGAGGAGAGAGAAGAGCTCCCTTGTGTCTCAGTTCACACCTCTGGGAGGTAGACAGAGAGAGAGAGAGAGCAAAAACATGAGAGCGAGAGAGAGAAAAAAAGAGAGGGATATGAGAGCGAAGGAGATGTAAGGATATGGGGTGTTGACAAAGTGCATGCAAATACTCATTACCGTGACAACACATCTTGGGTGAGTCATTGTTTAAAACCATGAGAGGCATCTTACTGGAATTAACACACCGTCCCACAGAAAACACCTTGTGCTGCACCTGTGTGTGTGTGTGTGTGTGTGTGTGTGTGTGTGTGTGTGTGTGTGTGAGTGTGTGTGTGTGTAATAAGAGGTAATATCCCATAAAGAGCTTGTGATAGCAAAGTGGGGATTTTCCCCTTTGCTGCTCTTGCAGGGGGATTAAGACACTCCACTTATGGATATTTGCAGCCTCTGTTCAAACACACATACGCCCACATAACACACACACACACACACACACACACACACACATACACACGCAAACACTCAGAAAAGACAACAGCCTGGTACATTTACCAGCTTCTGTGAATAGACACAAATGTTTTATTTCCTGAAACTCCGGCGCTCAGCTGCTAGAGGTAACAACCTCAAGGTCATGGGACTGACACCAAGGTCATGGGACTGACACCAAGGTCATGGGACTGACACCAAGGTCATGGGACTGACACCAAGGTCATGTGGACTGACACCAAGGTCATGTGTTTCACACCTCAAGAACTGCCTCTGGGGTGATCTCTGTCTATGGCCCCTATCACATCACCCTATCACGTAGTCTACACTGCACATCCCAGTTATTATCAGCAAACCCTTTCCCCTCCACACGCACACACACACACACACACATATACACATCGTGGTGTCTGCTAATGCAGACAGAAACTGAACACTTTGGCTCCGCCATTTTGGATGTGTGTGAGGTGTCCTGTTATAGAGAATGAATGAGAAGGGCAGAGGCAAAAAACTTTAAGATATGAAAGCGGAATGGAGTTGCCTCCTCCAAATTCCTCTGAACTTCTAGGCATGCAGAACTATTCTGGCTCTGTTCTTGCCTTGTTCTAGAACAATTACAGCCCTGTTCTTGTCCATTCATAGCCTTGTTCTAGAACTATTCTGGCTCTGTTCTTGCCTGCTCATAGCTTTGTTCTAGAACTATTACAGCCCTGTTCTTGCCTGTTTATAGCCTTGTTCTAAAACTACTCTCGCCATTTTCTAGACAGTGTCTGTCCATGTGAAGGAGGGTGTTGCTGTATTCTCTCTCTCTTTCCCTCTCTCTCTCTCTCTCTCTCTCTCTCTCTCTCTCTCTCTCACACACACACACACACACACACACATACACGTATACACACAGATTCTTTTTTTCTCCCTCCACCCAAATAATGTTAAAGTAGTGTAAATATCCACACCAAGACAGTAATGCACACACCCATAAGGCAAGCATCTTGCCGCACCTAAGTGTATTATATTATGCATTAAGACTAAGCCAAACAAATCCTTTATTCCATTTAGACCAAGCTGCCACACTAGTGTTGTATTCATTTGCAGATATCATTGCTCTCTAATGGTGCAATGGTGCTAGCGAGTGATTTCACACACTCAAATGTTTTTTTTTTCTCTGTAATTCTGTCTTTCCATTCATTTGATAGCAGCACTACATCTGAACCTCAGAATGAGCTTGAATGAATTTATAGGAAAGCAGGAAAGGAAAGGAGAGATATTCAGAATGGCGTCAAAGTTGTCCAAATGTCACAACTCATTTCACAATCAAAGGAAGGCGCTAGAAGTATTTCTGCTACTTTCTGCTGTTTCAAAAAACAGTTCAGAGACCGACATATTTATAGAGTACCCATGCCCACCGCCCCCACACACACATACATACACACACACACACACACACACACACACACACATACATACACACACACACACCTCCACAGGTAGACTGTTGAAGATGATGTAGGTGAGCTTGATAATGTAACAACAGTATTAAAATGCTGAAAGAAAGAAAGACAGAAAAAAGTAAGAAATAAAGAAAGAAATAAAGAAATAAAAAAGAGAGAAAGAAAGAAAGAAAGAAAGAAAGAAAAAAGAGAGAAAGAAAGAAAGAAAGAAAGAAAGAAAGAGAGCACACAACAGGGTGTAGCTTGACCATTGCATGTTGTTTTATGACTGACCTTCAGGGCGATGCCGGTGCATTTAGGCTAATGGAAGGTTACAGCACTGCAATGCCATTAATTCACTCTCATCCATGCTGTGCAATCAGCAGCTAAACTTTTAACAGCACAGTACATTCATCAATTTCTGTCTAACTGAGAAGTGCCAACTAGTCTGCCGTAATTGGGTCCCTTTTCCGACCTTTTTACAGTAAGAGCTAACAAGCAAAAAAAATTTACTCTGTGTGTGTGTGTGTGTGTGTGTGTCCAAATCCTGATGACAGCAACATTGGCTGGAATGAATAGGCATGTCCATCTGATATTAAAGTTTATTTTTAGTTGTACAATCCTCTTGAATGCCTCTGCTTCTTTTCCTTTATAACTATCTGGGATCCCTAAACTGATGAGCTCCAGAGGAGGCTTCGCTTATCCACTCAGTTAGCCCTCCTGGGAGCTTACAGCCAGGGTAGCATCACCATAGTACCTCCACCAAATCATGTATTTCGCTACAGTGCTAGGTTAAAGGAGAAATATGATGTGATTCAGTCAATAGCCCTGCTGTTTAAGGTCACTGAATGCTGTCTGTAGGAACAAGAACCAGCAAATTTAATACAACACAGGCCGAATAAAGAAACCAGTAACTAATGTTAACTGAATGGAGCATAGTGAAATGAAACTGAAAGTGTACCGTTCACTTACTGTTAGTAGTCGGTTCACTGTTCGGTCTATGTTGTATCAAATTTTTCCGCTCTTTTTCCTGCCAACACCACTTGGTGACCTCGAACAACATGGCTATGGATTGATTCCCACTGGATTTCTCCTTAAAGGTACTCTCCTAAGACTTCAGTTTCCCCAACTACACTTTCTAGCAACCAATCATCAAACGGAAATTGAAGGCAGAGCCATAGGTTTAAAGCTCAAAGTCCGAACCAACTGCGAAGTAAATGTGTGCCAATCGAAAGTCCAGAAGCGAGGAGCTTAGTACACATACTGTACAGCGTGTGATTTTCTATTGTTGGATTACAGTCTGTGTCGTGTCCATGCTGAATTCATCAGCTACATAACGACGGGTGACCAAACATCTAGTAAAGTTCAGTGGTATTTGTCAGATGCTAAAACACTGATGCTGATGTATGTTTCCAAATGTAGTGACTGTACTGGAATCAAACCAGACCTCATACTAACTTTCATTTTGTACAGAGGGTCTGCACATTCGTTGTGAGATTTGATTGCTTGTTGAGTGTTTAAGTTTAAAAAAATGGATAGCTGACTGATAGCTTGCTTTGACTGATAGCATTCTAACTCTCCTCCGTTTGCTGATGGACAGCTAAATGCTCCTGAGCTCAATGGGATCAAATCCAGACTAGCATTGTAGGGAGATGATAATCAAGTGGAAGTGCTAGGAAGGCATGGCCAGGCTAAGTAACTGGTGTTCTGGGTGTCACTAGGAAGGTGAATGGATAAACATCAGGAAAGTTAGCCTAATGCTACTGTGTTATGCTAACCCTCCTAATAACAGTAGCCTGCTTGCTTTGTGCACTTAAGAAAAGGAAGATTGTACACTCTTCCATTATCAATACCTCCAGATTAATTTACCCAGGTTTCCCACTTAACAGCTTTGTTGGAAAACCCCCCTGGGGACAATAGTACAGAGCTACAAGCTACACAAACTCATAACTGTTTGTAGGAAAACCACCAAACGATGAAGAACTTAAACCGGTGCAATAGGGATGCGTACAGGTAGGTTGTACATAGGGGTTAAAGAGTTCTTTGTCGCTGTGTTTGTAAAAAGGCTGATCTGCCGTCTGCTGTCAGTCTGGACCGGAGTAGAGAATTCATCAGCAATAATCAACATGAGAAAACAAAACAAAACAAAACAAAACAAACAAACAATCAAAAAACCCCATTTAAACATGCAATTTAATGTGTTATTCTACTACATTTCCCTCTGTGTATGTGCACAAGTATGTGCTGGTGTGTGTGTGTGTGTGTCTAACTGTGTAACTCTCTCTCTCTCTCTCTCTCTCTCTCTGCATAGGTGTGTGTGTGTGTGTGTGTGTGTGTATGTGTGTGTATAAGTTAAATGTCAGGTTTTTGGACACAAATGCACCCAAAGTCTATTCCCTATAAGATGAACCAACTGGAAAGAATGAGAGCGGGACTAGACCAAACCACATCCTACTCACAAATGGGGTCTGGTGTAGGCAGACTGGTGTTTGTTTGTCCTTTGATGACATGAAGACAAAGAAGTCTTTTAGAGAACAAGAAATCCAGTTAATAATGTCAAGCTCAAACTTCATTAACTCTCTCCTTCTCTCCCCCTCTCTTAGAGAGATCACTTGAGAAATAAACAGATCAAAACAGACATCTGCCTCCAAAACAACAAAAAAATAAAAAAGATCTAGGCTACAGTGCAGTGGTGTGTGTGTGTGTGTGTGTGCGTGTGCATGTGTGTGTGTGTGTGTGTGTGTGAATGCATGCGTGTATGTAGTCCGTGCAGAATTATTAAGTGTGAGGGTGCATGGCTAACAGGGTCTCCTTAATCATACTACACACACAGACACAGACACACACACACACACACACACAAACACACGCACACACTCACTCACACACACACACACACACACATACACACACATTGCAGTGTCTGCTGATGCTAGATGGACAGTGAACACATTTTGGCCCTGGGCGCACGCGCACACACACACACACACACACACACACACTGTCAGGCTCTGCTGATGTATTGCATCCTCTTGTTCACAGAGAGCAAGACACAGCCAACTCTCTCTCCTTCTCTCTCTTTGATACACACGTGTGCGCACACACACACACACACATTCTCTTACATATTCACTGTTACATACTCACTGTCTGGTGCATTACCACACACTGACACACACACTCACACACAGTATTTTCTTTGCCCTTGAGAGCATAGAGCACAACAATAACTCAATGCTCTGCAATAAATCCTTGAAAGATACACAGAGATATATTTGACTGAGTCCTACATCCACACACACACAGACACAAACACACACACACAGACACACACACACTGCAGCACAGTAAAGATATATCACTATCCATGAGAGATGGAAGATGCATTGACTATGAAAGGAATGTGTGTGCTGTTTGTGTCATTCAGAAAAGACCAGACTGATTTTCCACTTGAGTGGACAGAAATGGCTCTTTTAAACACACACACACACACACACACACACACAAACACATAAACACTTTGCCAAAGTACACAAAGAAAAAAAGGAAATGCTCTCTCTCTCTCTCTCTCTCTCTCTCTCTCAATATATATATATATATATATATATATATATTAGAGAGAGAGAGAGAGAGAGAGAGAGAGACAGGGAGTGAGCGCCTTCCACATCTCTATCCTTATATGGACATGTCAAATATCACACACACACACACACACACACACACACACACACCACACCACACACACACACACACACACAACACACACGCATACAGACAAGCAGACAAACACACACGCAAACAAGCATACAAACAACTCGACAACCCCCACCACCACCACCACCACCACCACACACACATATGACTGCCCATGACAGACCCCACCTCACAAGTCCAGTCCAGAGGTGTGCTGATGGTGCGTTTCCTTGGTAACTCCCTGTTGGTCACTTGCCAGGATACATAATGACTTCCCATCTACCACCTGCAATGAGGAACTGCTCTGAGGAGCAGAGATGCACCACACACACACACCACACACACACACACACACACACACACACATACACTCACACACACAGTATACATATCTGCACTCAAATGTTAAAATTCTGTGCTGGTGGTTCTGAAGAGATTCACAGTAGAAACCATATTTGGAAACACACACAGAGACACACACACATACTCGGACACACACACACACACACACACACACACACAGACACAGCATATATGTTTATGTGGGTGTCACAGATACAGTGAGAGAGAGAGACAGAGAGAGAAAGGGAAAGAGAGACAGAAAGTGACATACAAGGTTGCAAGAGTGAAAGAGTGAAAGGGGCGGAGGGAGTGACAGAAAAATAGTCAGGGTGAGAGAGAAACAGACAGAGACAGAGTGAGAAAGTGTGTGAGAGAGAGAGAGAGAGACAGAGAAAGAGAGAGAGAGAGACACCCAAGGTCGCATGTCGGGTGAGGGTTGGCGTGTGTGTAATCATATTTGCTGCATGTTCTTATCAGGTAGAGTGCAGCACTGGGTGACTGTCATCACACATCCCTCTGTTCTCTCTCTTCTCTCCCTCCATCTTTCCCTCTTTCTCACTCTATTCCTATCTCTCCTTTATCTCCTCTCTTACTTTATCCCTTTGTTTTTTTCTCCATCCTTCCTTTTTTCTTTCACACCCTTTCTTTAGTCTCTCTCCTCTTTTCCTCCTTTTGAGCCCCCCTCTCTCTCTCTCTCCCTCTCTCTTCCTCCCTGGTGGTACAGTTTTCTAATCCAGGTCAGAGCTGACTTGTGAAGCCCAGATGCATGATGGGTATTTGAGCAGAGGAAAGGAAAACACACACAACCACAGTAAAGGCATTGTCTTACCACCACTCCCTCCACACACACACACACACACACACACACACACACACACACACACGTTGCAGCCCCCAGTTCCCCTGTCTTCTCGGCGGGTGGGGAGGAGAGGAGTGGGGGCGCAAGAAGGTAAACACAGAGACAACCACTTTGCCCAGGAGCACGGGTAGAATCCATCTCTCTCTCTCTCTCTCTCTCTCTCTCCCTCTCTCTCTTCCTACAGCTAGCAGAGTAAAGAAAAGCCATAGCCGTGTCTACAAAGTGACTGAAGACCATAGTGCAATTCAGTGTGCTGTCTCTGAATCCTCGCACGCACGCACACACACACACACATTTTCACTGTCACTTAGACACCTGCCCCATTTAATCAGTGAGTCAGTCAATCAATCGGTGAGGAACACGTAAGCCACACACTCTATAATCAGCCTGCTGCACCAGCTTCTCCACCAGTCTAACCACTAAAGCCTCGCCGTCTGTTACATTGATCTAGTTTAGGGACTTCTGCCTGTTGCAGTGCAGTCACGAGCCTGACAGATAGCCAGTGGGAGAGAGAGAGAGAGAGAGAGAGAGCGAGAGAGAACATTAAATTGAACATTTCCAACAACACTGAATTAAACTGAACTGAAAGGAATTAAACTGGATTGAATTTAATTGAATTGAATTGGTGTCTGATTTAATGCAGGCACACGCTCAGCACTTGGACCTGAATGTGACGTGGATCCTGTGGCCATATCTACCGTCTTTACTGTTCCAGCTTAATCAAAACAACACTGTATCACCGTACCCCCTACCCCCTGATTCTCCATTACACAATATTCTCGCTCTCTCTCTCTCACACACACACCCACACATACACACGCACACGCACACACACACACACCTAACTGTAAACAATAACCAACATGAGGACCATCAATATTACCCACTCCAGGACCCCGCCCCACTTTCAGCATCACAAGAGCCCTCAGCTCTAACCAGCAGCATGCACAGAGAACATCTGACGTCACAAGGACCCTCAGTGACGTCACAAGGACCCTCAGTGTTAATCACTCTAACAACCACCCATCATCAGTCCCCTACACCCACACTGCCTCCCACCAAGCCACTGAATAATGCACATCACAACAGCTCTCCACTCTAACTAGCCCAACACACACACACACACACACACACACACACACACACACACATACTCCCTCTACCTCTTCATCCCCTCAACCCAACCACACACACACACACACACACACACACACACTCTACCTCCTAAACTCTTAACTAGGTGCCAATCCCTCCAGTTCAGCCCCCCATCTCTTAATTAAAGAACAGAGTGTTTGATTGAGTGGATGTCAGAGAACGGCCCAGACTGAGTGTGTGTGTGTGTGTGTGTGTGTGTGTGTGTGTGTGTGTGTGTGTGTGTGTGTGTGTACTCTTGACGGTCAGAGGTAGGGCTAATAGGAAGACCATCAGTAGAGGACAGGAAAGGAGGGGTGAGGGCTTACTGCTGACACATGTGATCTATGGATGAGACTTCACTTCTCTACACACACACACACACACACACACACACACACACACACACACACACACACATACACACACACACTCCCCCACCTTTTTCTCTCTGTCTCTCACTGTTGTTTGTGTGAGTGTGTGTGCATTTGTGTGTGTGTGTGTGTGTGTGTGTGTGAGGAGAAGAGATGTTAAGATAGCTGTAGAATGACATCATGAGCGCAGTGAAGGTGAGGTCACCTATTAAAGCGGACGTGCTGATTGGGTGCACTAACGCAACCTTCACCAGACACCTCCTACAGTGCTTTACTGCATTGTGTTATTGTGTGTGTGCTCTGGATCTACTGTGTGTGCTTTGTGCGTGTGTGCACACGCGTGTGTGTGTGTGTGTGTGAGAGAGAGAGAGAGGGAGTCTCTCAGACGAGTGTTTTTGTGTGTTTCTGTGTTCGTGTGTGTGTTCATATCTGTGCAAGTGTGGGTATCTGTGGCATGTGAGTGTCCTCTAAGTTAAGAGCCCCCTATCCTCAGTAGTCTACTGCACGCTCCACCTGCCTTCCAGTCTATATTCCAGCCAGCAAAGTGGAACAGGCTATAGGGACGCCACAGAACATAAATATGTGCGCTTGCACACACATAATACCTACACAGATACACACACTCCCATACAGACATACATACACACATCTAACCCCTCACACACTCCCATACAGACATACATATACGCATCTAACCCCTCACACACTCCCATACAGACATACATACACACATCTAACCCCTCACCCCCACCTCTCTCTCTCCCTCCACCTCTCTCTCTCTGTCTTTCTCTCTCCCTCTCTTTCTCCACCTCTAGCCAGTCTGCTGCCTGATGCCTCCTTCGCTCTCACTCTCTCCCCATCTACCTCTCTTTCTCTCTGATAATCCCCTCCATTATTTCCTCTCTCTCTCTCTCTCTCTCTCTTTCTCTTCACCTCTTTCATCCATCTTCTCTTGTTCCACTCTGTTCTATTCATTCATAATTCAGCTCCTCATGCTACAGAAAAGAAAAATAATTTGAAAAGAAAATAATGAGATCAAATGTATGGGTGTGTTCATACACTTCAGTGTGATTGGTGTGTGGATGTGTGTGTGTGTGTGTGCGGTGTGTGTGTGTGTGTGTGTGTGTGTGTGTGTGTGTGCGTGCGTGTGAAAATGAGAGTGTACGCATGCATGAATGTGTTTGTCAGAGTGCTTGCGTGCATGATTGCATATTGCTGACCATAAAAACAACAAACAGACACACACACACACACACACACACACACACACACACACACACACACAATCAAACCAAGTATAGGGATTCAAGAAATGCCCCACAGATTGACAGGTAGCGCTACAGAGAGAGAGGCAAGAGGGCTAGATAGATTACTGATTCTCTCACTCTCTCTTTCTCTCTCATCCGTCTCCCTCCATCGCTCCCCTCCCCCCATCTCACACACATCACTTCAGGCTTGCAGCAGAAACGAGTACCTTGTCGCTATCGCCATGGAAACAGCAGAACAACAGCATGTTTCTGTGGCGCTGGCGCGGGTGCTTTTTTGGTGCAGGTGGGGGCTGGGCATTTAAACGACTACTTTATTCTTCATCTCCCTGATCCCTCTCACTCACTCTCTTTCCCTCTCTCTTTTCATCCTTCTCTCTCTCTCTCTTACTCTTTTTTCCCTCTCTCCCTTTCTCCCTCCCACTCCCACCATCATATCTTTATTTCCCTTTCCTCTGCTTCCTTCCCACCATTATTGCGCATGATGTCATAACTGTGAGACACCCAAATGGCGTCGTCATCATCATCATCATCATCATCACCACAACAACTAATACAGAACTCTTTTAATCATGTGGGATTCATTCTTTTCCACTCAGGTCTTATTGAGTATGAATTTCTCAAAGGGCCCCTGACTGCAGCCATTCTGTCCCTGGTGAAGAGGCCCTGATTGCACTAAACCCATGTTTAAAGCGGAACTTCTAATTATTTCTTCAGAGGGTATTCAGCTTATTTATTTCAGTGATGATGGGTCACCAGAGAAAAAAAAAAAAAAGCTGTGGTAAATACGTGTACACACACACACACACACACACACACGTAAAGACAAACACACGCAAACACACACACACGCAAACACACACACAAACTCACACATACACACACACGTAAAGACACACACGCAAACACACACACACACACACGTAAAGACGCACACACGCAAACACACACACAGACACACACACAAACACACACACACACACACACAAACACACACACAATCTCACATACACATACACGTAAAGACACACACACACGCAAAACACACACACACACACACACACACACAGAAATGCAAACTGGTGAGCAGCAATAGCAGTAATGTGATTGGTTTTCAGAGCAGGCAGAGAGCTAACTTGTGATTAGTGTGTGTGTGTGTACCTGCTGGCCAACAGAAAGGGAGAAGGCATTAGATAATGGAACACCAGCCAGTGGCTCTCCCAATTACCCCTGTGTGTGTGTGTGTGTGTGTGTGTGTGTGTGTGTGTGTGTGTGTGTGTGTGTGTGTGTGTGTGTGTGAAAGTACAAATTAAGTTTTGAAATAGGTGAATAAATTAACGAATTGTTAATTGATTGAATGGATGAATGAATGAATGATAAATTATGAATGAATGAATGAATGAATGATGAATGAGACAGGATGATAAATCTGAAAAGAGAGAAAGGGATGACTGGGTGGAAGCAAAAGAAGGAAGAGGATAGAAAGAAGGAGGGAAAGAAAACGTGGCGAGGGAAAAAGAGGGATGGGTGAAACTGGTCTCTGGAGTATGTGTGTATGTGTGTATCTGTGTATGTGTGTGTGCGCGTGTGTGTGTGATTGTCAACAGTAATGAAGACAGATTGAGGGGAACTCAGAGGCCAGATGTGAAGTGGGGGTCTCCAAATACTGCTAGGACAGGTGTGTGTGTGTGTGTGTGTGTGTGTGTGTGTGTGTGTGTGTGTGTGTGTGTGTGTGTGTGTGTGTGTGTGTGTGTGTGTGTGTGTGTGTGCGTGTGTGTGTGTGTGTGTGAGAGAGAGGAGAGAGAGAGAGAGAGAGATGTCTTTGTGCAAGTATGAGTAAGCAGTGTAAAGCTGCCAGGAGATCATTAAAAAGTGTGTGTGTGTGTGTGTGTGTGTGTGTGTGATGTGTCTCATAGTGCAACTGATATGCTTTGCTTTGCTTTCTCTTACAGTTTTTGCTGTGTGTTGACGCAATTAGCTACGCTAGCAGTGCTTATAATAATAAAACCAATGCTTAGACCAAAGTCCTGTTGCCTGAAGTTCATACCTTAAACACACTGCAACCATGCTTTACACACATTTTCTGATTTGCACTTTGGAATTCTGCAACACACTTCCTTTAAAAGACTACACACTTATGCATTAGACATTTCATTCAAATACTAAATCGCTTGAGGGAATAACTCGAGGGGTGCATGTGTGTATTGTTTGGTGAATGTCATTTTGACAAAAAGAAAAAAAAAAAAGAATTTTTTAATCTCCAAGTGTTTTATTCACTTGTGTGTTCACACACTGACACCATATCTGCTCTTAGTGTGTTTTTAAGCAATCTGTTTGTTTCAAACACAAAGGAGAACAAGGACACCTCACCACACAAGATAAACAAACAGACGCTGGTGAGCCACGGCCAAGACATCTATTCAACAGTTTCCCAGAAACCTCAAGAGGTTTGATACCTGACTGTTCATGGCCTCTGTCTCTCTCTTCCCCTTGACTTTAGAGTTAAGATGACACCTTCAGTTCCCTACGGGCTTAACAGAGCCAAAATGGCGTCTCCTCTTTGTCCCTACAGGCTTGGCAGAGCCGAGATGGCACGTCCACTTAGTCTCTGGGGCTCAGTTGCGCTAAAGTGCTGCTTTGTCACACAGAGCCACAGGCCACAGCCTGATGTATATTTATCCCTGCGTGCCTCCAGGCGACTGCAGTGTCACGCTCTAAAGCAGGGAGCTAGAACTTCAACTCCATATAGAGCCGGTACTCCCTAAAGACCTCAAGCGGCACTCAGGGAGAACGCCTGATTAAAAATGATAGCCTGTCTGCCTGGGCACCAGAGAGAGGGAGAGAGAGAGAGAAGGAGAGAGAGAGAGAGAGAGAGAGATGGGAAAAGAAGAAAAAGAAAAGAAGTGGGCTTTGAAACAGGAAGGGATCAATCTGTGGTTACAGCGACACTATACTA
>PYXC01000135.1:1495000-1497500 GCA_015244755.2 Tenualosa ilisha | reverse complement strand
TCAGTTAGAGATGCTGGTGGGTCTTTATGTGAAGCGTGCTGTCTTTCCCTTGCTGTGCATCAATGTAAATTAAACTCTGTGTCTAATTTTTTTAAGTGTCGTCTGACTTGGTCTCCTGTTCTATTGAAGCAACCAAAAATCATTATCACTTCCAGAGTAACCCACACACACCCACATATACACACCCAGTCACTAACCCCCCCCCCCCCCCCCACCACCACCACCACCACCACACACACACACACAGACCAGAGGATTCAGATAAAACAGTATGGGTCATAGGCCACCAGTATGAGTTAAAGATGATTGCAGCTTCTTTCAAACAAATCTGCATTAGTTGTTTTAATTCCTCTCATAATGAGACACACACACACACACAGACCATAAGATTTAGATAAAATAGTATGGGTCATAGGCCACCAGTATGAGTTAAAGATGATTGCAGCTCCTTTCAAACAAATCTGCATTAGTTGTTTTAATTCCTCTCATAATAACACACACACACACACACACACACACACACACACACACACACACAACCATTCCACATGGGCTGTCAACACAGCAATTACCTCAAGCTGCAGTGCCCATTATATTGTTACCCAGCCATCTCCCACCCTCACTGTGAGAAATGCTAGCAGTGAACAGAGGGCTGCATTGTGTGAGATGATCACGGTTTAAGTGGACACAACACAGAGCATTGTGTTATGAACACAGAGCTAGACTTTACACAAACAGACAGACAGGCACACACACGACCCAAAACACTCTGAACTTTGGCAATCCATTTGCATTTATCAGACAGTTTTACACTTTAACATTTTTTTGTTGTCAAATGTCATTTACTTCAGGGCCAGTCTCCCCTAAAGCAATGCAGGGTTAAGTGCTCTGCTCAAGGGCACAACAGTAGCAGCCAGGATTCAAAACCACCATTTCGGGCTGTGCTACGCTAACAACACTTATAATTGGAGACACGGGGGATTGAACCAAGAACCTCATACATGCAAGTATGCGCTCTACCACTGAGTTACATCCACTTGTAGCAACTATGGAGGAGGAGGACGAAGAAGAAGAAGAAGAAGAAAGAAGAAGAAGAGGAGGAGGAGGAGAGAAGGAGGGGTTGGGGAGGAGTGAGGAGCGGACCTATGACACTATGGAAGAAGAGGCCTAATTCAGCCCTGCTGGCAGCAGCCCTGATTGCAGTTGGTTCATAATCCATAATTACAGACCTGGCCCTCTGTGTCCACAGACAAACAGTGCAGGCCTCCCTCTCCCTATCATGTCACAGACACACACACACACGCGTGCGCACACACACACACACACACACACACACACACACTAGAGACTATGACAATCATGAAGTCCGTTCATGCCTGTTAAGTCTTCGGTTTAGGCCTTACGGCTTTGGTGGTTCATTGAGATTCAGTGAGCGTGGCTCAGGTGGTAGAGAACCTGCCTGCAACACTACTGTTGACATTTTCATGTATACATTTCATCAGAGGAGGTAACGGTACATTCACCACATTTTATATTCATATTATCATAGGGTTAATCCTGACCTTGCATTTCAGTACCCATCCACATGTTATTATAGCCAGAGGGGCTTGCATTGGAGTTCCTATCCATGTATTATTTTAGCCAGAGGGCCTTGCATTGCAATATTCATCCACATGTTCTATATTGTAAGCTTGGTGTGCTGGTTAGCATCTAGATCTACTATATAATATATAGGAAGCTAATATTCCAGTAGGGGAGAACATTTATGGAATTGTATATTACTGTCAGTTTCAGGCCATGAAACCTATCTAATCACACCTTGAACCTCCTGCTGTGTGAATGTTTGGTTAATATTCTTGGCACGTGCTTGTTTACATGCACACAAACACACACTCACACACACACACACACACACACACACACACACACACACACACACACACAGAAGACATCTAACACATCTAACACATTCAAAAGGAGAAAAGTAAAAATAGCAGCCAAGACAAAGACACTTTCACGCATTAAAAGGGTGGAACATGTTCCACTCACACACAGAGAGAGACACACACACAAAGACACACACACACACACACACACACACACACGCAAATAAACATACGCACAGTTTTCCTTCCTTATCAACAACCCCTCCCATTACAGTCCTCTCTCTCTCTCTCTTCTCTCTCTCTCTCTCTCACTCTCTCTCTCTCACACTGCAAACCTACTCAATTTATGAGAGTGCCCCTTCAAATCAATGGAGGATTAGTTTTCCCACAAAACAAAATAAGTGTAACTGCGTCTATGCACACACACACATAAACACATACACATACACACACACACACACACACACACACACACACACACAGCCCAGTCCTGAGCTGGTCCTCTGGGATACTGGGATAATTTGGTGTATTGACCATGGTGTTTACGCTATACAGATAATCTGCTCTGCTGTATCAGTCATTTCACAACTGAAATATTGCTAACTTGCCACAAC
>PYXC01000135.1:1487500-1490000 GCA_015244755.2 Tenualosa ilisha | reverse complement strand
GAAAAAAGAGACAGACAGAGTAAATGAGAGAGTGAGAGAGAGAAAAAAAGAAACAGAGAGAGAGGAAGAAAAACAGAGTGAAAGACAGAGACAGACTTGATTTTCCATTTGGGAATTTGGGAATTCTGAAGACTTCGTCTGAGTCTGCAGGGTCGTCTGCTTTAAATGGAATTCCCAACCGTTGGATAATTGAAGTCTTCCCATATATTTACCACCCCCCTCCTCCTCCTCATCCTCCTTCTTCATCTCTCCTTTGAAGCTGAAAGAGCGGTTTGTTCCAGATGGACTCTTCCTCTTCCCTCCATTAGTCATTTTGCAATGGAGACGCTTCCACTCATTAAGAACGACTCCCTCACCTACGCTATTACAGAAATACGGAAGATTAAATTTTGAGAACATGTGTGTGTGTGTGTGTGTGTGTGTGCTGGGACTTCCATCATTTCATTTCCCATCTGGAGGTCCAGTGCCTTTGAAATCCTAATAATCCCAAAATTGCCTCAGTGACGTTCGTCTTTGTTTCTGACATGAAGCCGTCTGGCTGGTGTTACAGTCTCACAGGAGCAAATGGCTTATCCTTAAGTAGCTACATAAATTATAATTTCACATATTTTATACTTATTTATATATATATGTATATATGTCTGGAAAAAAATGTGACAGTTGCACTTGTGTTGGGAAAGCATTAGTCTCTCACACATGGCTGTTTGACTTAATAGCCTCATCCATTCTGCAGGTTCTGTGGGGGTGTAAATTTGACAGATTGAGAGGCTGTGTACCCCCCCCCCCCCCCAACAGGGAAAGGAAAGTTCCAGTGTGATGAAGAAGTCCTTCAAAAGAGATAAGCAGGCACAGCGCCAGACAATGTGAGGTGAGCATTCAAATGAGAGTATACACACACACACACACACACACACACACACACACACAACACATATATACACACATACTCTTTCCTTACAATACACACCCACTAGTGTTCACTGAGCTCTCATGCAAGACACACACACACACACACACACACACACACACACACACACAGCATCTCTAGCTCTAGGTCCCAGCTGTGCTGACAGCGCAGCCTGGGCAACCCTTCTCTTTGCGCTGTGCTGCGCTGTGCTGTGTTCCCAGACTGGGCTAATTACGAACTCATTGATCAGTCGTCTCTGAACAGCAGCTGGGATCAATCGCCCCATTCTTCTCAGTAAATACATTAGTGTAGCATTGCAAAAAGGCAAAAGTGTGGACATGCCTCCCTCTGAGGACAAGCTAACATACATACACACACACACACACACATGCACACACACACACACAGTCTGAACATTTACAAGCAGCTGATTAGCCGCTGCCTGTACACACATGTACACACACATGAGCACACAAACACACACGCACAAACACACACACACACACACACACACACACAGACAAAACATCAGGCTATTGTGTGACTGGCCACCTTTAGTGATGGTGTAAGGCTACTGTACCTTCAAATAAGACACAGCAATCAATCCACTGGCATTTGAGTCCCAGCTCAGGGTCAGTGAGGAGATTTAGGGATGCTCTAAAGCCTTCAGTCCCTCATTCTAACTCCAGACACCTGCTGTCAAACCCAGTCAATGGCATATCACAGGCTCCCAGGCTGTCTGAGAAGTGTGTGTGTGTGTGTGTGTGTGTGTGTGTGTGTGTGTGTGTGTGTGTGTGTGTGCAATCAGTACGCTGTTTGCAATATGGCGTGTATGTCGGATCGGCAGCTAAACTCAATTTCTGTCTGTCTATAAAAGACACTGATTCTGTGGCTCAGTGTGGTTCTAATAAGACCAGTTCTAAAAGAACACAGTGAGGTTCTAATAAACAATCCCATGGTGTAGATACTAATAATGTGCGACCCTCTAGAAACGTCTGAGCACAGTTCTAACACAGTCAACCCAAATATAAACAGCTTGGGGTGGTTCTATTAAAGACAGCCTTAGACCCTGATCCTCCTGCCTCTATGGTGGAGTTCTAAAGACAAGGATTCTGAAGTCTAGTCATATGGGGTCTGGTCCTCAGATTAGGTCTGAAGACAACCAACGCTGGACACACACACACACACACACACACACATGCATGTGTTCTCCTATTGGTCTGGGGATACTCCTCCTGTCTTATTACTGTTGATCTTCTTCCCCCCCATGTGAACATCTAGTACCCCCCAAACCACCCCTTTTTGTTCAATAACATGATCATCAGTGGTTTGTTTTTCATTCAATTGATCTTTCTCTTCTCTTGTTATCTTTCCTTCTCCATCCCTTTCTCTCTCTACCTCCCTTTCCCATGTCTTTCTCATTCCATCTCTCTTTCCACATGTTTCTACTCTCTTCTCTTTTCCATCCATATCCTTTTATCTTACTCTCTTTCTCATCTTTTCTTTTGTCTGTGCCTCTCCTCTCTTCACATCCATCTCTCTCTGTCTCTCTCTTTCTTACCCTCTCTCTCTCTGTCTTTCTTATCCTTTCTC
>PYXC01000135.1:1482500-1485000 GCA_015244755.2 Tenualosa ilisha | reverse complement strand
GTGCTGTTTGGCACACACACACACACACAAACAGACACACACACAAACACACACACACACGCACAGACAGACAGACAGAAAGACACACACACACACACACACACACACACAAACAGACACACACACAAACACACACACACACACACACACAGACAGACAGACACACACACACACACACACACACACACGCCGGCTGCTCCCTCTGCCCTGGCACTCATCAGCGTGCCGTCAGGAAACTCGTCTCTCTCTCTCTCTCTCTCTCTCTCTCGCTGCGGGGCTGTCACATCAATCTAGAGCAACACCACCGCCGCCACCTCTGCTGTAGCCATCACTATTGCTGCTGCCACTGCTATCACTCTCACTTTCACTCCTCTCTTTCTCTCTCCCTCCCTCTCTTTCTCTCTCTCTCTCACACACACACAGACACACTTTCTCTCTATCTCAACCATCAACACTCAGAACCAGCGTTCAAAAAAAAACTAATTTCAAATAAGGCTTCGTACCATGGAAAGCCACAGGGAAGATGCTCACACCCACACATCCATACAAAAGTACATACACACTCACAAATGCCTTTACACGTGCACACATACCACATACGCATAGTCACACATGCACAACTGTGTAATCCCCCCCCCCCCCCCACCACACACACCACACAGCGAGCACAGTCTTCTCTCACTACCCTTTCTATACTTGAATCATATATTTATATATATATATTTACATAATTTCTATACATGAATCGAAATCAAAAACTCCACATTGTGTCACTGGCAGCACTGGAGACAGCACTGGAGGTGCGTGCACACACACACCACACACACCACACACACACACACACACACACACACTTCATTTCTAATTTTAAACTAGAAAAGCACTCAGAGAGAGCAGACTTCTGCCAATGCGATATAGGGTCACTGACCCAATACAAATTCCAGGCGGGGTTAAGAATCTCCACCAAAATTGAATCATCTGTTCCTTGTCCTAACACCCACATTGGCTGAAAATTTCATCCAAATCTGTACAGTACAAAGACAGACAGACAGACAGGCAAAGAGACAGACAGGCAAAGAGACAGACGCTGGCGAAAACACAACCTCCTTGGCAGAGGCAATAAACCATACAGGAAGCCAAGAGCAACACACACTAAATTGCATTATGTTGCATGGCAGGTCCTGTCACCTGATTGGTCTAATAGCATCACTACTGCAGGGCCAGAGCCTTTGATTGGTGAGATAACACTAATACTGCAATAACACGGCCTCTGATTGGTGAAGTGATGTCAGGAGTGTGTGTGACCCAGTGCAATAAAAACCATGTCTGCCAGACCAGCGTTTTGTCATGTTCCTTGTGCGCACATGCAGAATGGGACGAGCGAATGTTAGCCTGTGGAGAGCAGTCTGGAAAGGAAACACTTAACAGCATGCACACACATACACACACACACACACAGGCACACGCACACACACACACGCACACACACACACCACACACACACACACACACACACACATGCATACGCGCACACACACGCACATGCACACGCACACACACAAAAAACACGCACACGCCCATGCACACACACACACAAACACACACACACACATACCACACAAACATACCCACGCCCATGCGCACACACACACACACACATACACACACACACTCACACACAAATGGGATGAGTGAATGGCAGCCTGTGGAGAACAGTCTGGAAAGGACATATTTGACATACACATACACATACACACACACACACACACATATTCCCAGAGGAATCATACTTAAGAGTGTTTGTATATGGAAATGAATGTGAAATACAAATGGAAAAATGGACAAATGTGTAATATCCACAGAGCCAGTGCTGTAAATCACAGCAAACTAAAGCATCATCTGAATAAATAATAAATAGGGGGGTTATTTATGTTGCAGCAAATGTAGGCACCTCTTCCTCATCATTATCTGCTTATTTCTATCAGTCTGTGTGTGTGTGTGTGTGTGTGTGTATGTGTTTGTGTCTGTGTGTGTGTGTGTGTGTGTGTGTGTGTGTGTGTGTGTGTGTGTGTGTGTGTGTGTGTGTGTGTGTGTGTGTGTGTGTGTGTTTGTGTCTGTGTGTGTGTGTGTGTGTGTGTGTGTGTGTGTGTGTGCATGTGTGCATGTGTGTGATCCATTATTGGCGCTATAAACAGCCCTTCCCATCAGCAGCGTGAGATACTGTAGCAGACCTCGGCCAGTGTTGAATTATTTCTCTGTTTCCCACACTGCAAAGCACTGACCTCTAGCTGTCCTGACTGCCGGATGACGGCAGCTTGACCTTTTGACCTGCGTCATGTGTCCCCTTGATCCTCGCGTGGAGAGGCCAAATGCATGACACACACATACAATCACTTGCCTTTGAGTTGAATGCCTTTCACCTTTGAGCTTCTCTCGCCATTGATGCCTCTCTCCTTTTTTTCTTACTTTCATCCCTCCATCCATCCATCCTGCCCCCGTC
>PYXC01000135.1:1475000-1480000 GCA_015244755.2 Tenualosa ilisha | reverse complement strand
ACCCTGGGGCCCATGCACATGGAGCTGATGACTCACACAGCTCTGTGTGTGTGTGTGTGTGTGTGTGTGCGCGTGCGTGTGTGTCTGTGTGTGTGTGTGTGTGTGTGTGTGGCAGAGCCAGCAAAAGGCTAACCACACTCACCAAAGTGAGCAAGTGAAGTGAGCAAGACTGAAAAAAACTGTGTGTGTGTGTGTGTGTGTGTGTGTGTGTGTGTGTACAGTGTATAAATACACTAAGTATGCAGGTTAACCAAACTAATTGAAAGCATTGAGCAAGAATGCAAACACTGAATCACAGTCTGTGTGTGTGTGTGTGTGTGTGTGTGTGTGTGTGTGTGTGTACGCATGTTTACCATGCTAGGTATGCAGGTTAACCAAATTCACTGAAGGCATTGGGCAAGAATGCAAAAATTGAATCACACTGTGTGTGTGTGTGTGTGTGTGTGTGTGTGTGTGTGTGTGTGTGTGTGTGTGTGTGTACACACAGGTTTGCCACACTAGGTGCACAGGTTAGCCACACTCACCAAACACACTACACAAGACTACACAACCCAGAGCCTCCATCTGTGAGAGTGCAGGGATGCTGAGAGTGGCCTTGCTCCACAGACTTGGGGAAACGCTGGGTCCAGTGCTCTGGTGGTCTGTTAACTAAACACACAGACACACACTCCCCCTGTGGAATGTCTGGGCCAATCCATCCCAGAGAGTTAGATTATTAACCTCATAGCTGTTGCCACAGGATTTCTGTTTTAGCATTCCACACCACTGACATACCATTACCTCTGACCCACAGGAAGTGACATCATCAAACGACATCTGAGGTAGACAGAGCTGAGGACAGGTGAGTTGTGTGCCCTCGTGTTCTTCACCTAGCAGGTGTGTTCAGCCTGAGGTAACTCCACTGTATAACATTGTTTAAGCAGTACAGAACTGCATTGGCTGATTGCAGCTGCAGTGTAATAAAGTATCCATGGGCAGTTTCACACTAACAATCACGTCCATAACGCCACAACATGCATGTTTTTTATATGATGTAAGGTATTGTGATAATACTAGCAGTGCAGTTTTAATGTTAGCAATATGCACTCTTTGTTAGTTTCTTTCATTGTGTTGTAGCTTGAATGTTATCCTCTTTTGTAAGTCACTTTGGCTAAAATGCTAATGCTAAAATGCTAATGCTAAATGCTTAAATGTATATGCAAATATTTGTTCTACTACCAAGAAGAGTGAATGCTCAAATTTGATGTGATCACCATTCACATCACACCATACCATGGCGTTGTGTTATGGATGTTATGGATGTTATGGATGTTATGGATGTCATAGTTTTGTGTGGAATTGCCTGCATACATATCAGTCTTTGCTTCACAGCAGGGGTATTCAATGTGGAGACGTGGATTTGCTACTTAAGGCCAGCATCAGCAGAGTCAAAAGAATTCAATTAACATGTTGATGCTTGATATCCTGACTGAACCTAAAATGGAGCTCCCCCCCTGAGCAACACACAAGATTAAAATTACTTCTCTATCACATTTACACACACACACACACACACACACGCACATGCACATGCACACCGCACCAATTTCCACACATCAGTGGTTCCACTTAAGTCCTCATCACAGGTGGGTCATCTATCTAGTTAGAGGCTGTGGAGAGAAACAGTGTGGTCTATCTGTGGTGATGGTGCTTAATTGGACACTGAGTATTTTCACTTTTATTATGAAGCCTGGCTCTCCCTGTGGATGAGGAACAGAGAGAGAGAGAGAGAGAGAGAGAGAGATAGAGAAAGAGAGAAAGAGAGAGAGAGAAGAGAGACGGAGAGTCCTGCCCTGAACATATCTGACAAGACATGAAGCAAAGGTTGGAACATGGATACACAAACACACATATGCAGACACACACACACACACACACACACACACACACACACACACACACACACACACACACACACACAAACACAAACACAGTCAAGACATGAAGTAGAAGGCTAAGGAGTGTTTCAGAATTTCGTTAGCATCAAATTATATGGATAAAGTGGTGGTGCTGGCGGTGTGTGCGTGTGTCTGTGTGTGTGTGTGTGTCTGTGTGTGTGTGTATGTATGTAGATGTGTCACACACACACACACAGACACACACACACACATACATACACATACACACACACACACACACACACACACACACACACACACAGACTCTCCCATTAGTAATGGCAAGTTTCTTGCTTCTCTTAGTGCCTCAGAAAGGTAATTATGTGTAAAAGGCCCTTGGACATATGAGCCAGCCCCATCAACTATCCAGCACAGATTGAACGCATACAACTCCCTCTTCTTCTGTGTGTGTGTGTGTGTGTGTGTGTGGATGGAGCTGATGACTCACATAGCTCTGTGTGTGTGTGTGTGTGTGTGTGTGTGTGTGTGTGTGTTATTCCCCCTCTGTCTTCTCACTTCACCCCCTCTCTCTTCATTTGTCACCCCTTCCCCTCTTTCACTCATCACTGTCTTTCTTCATTTCACTTTCTCTCTCCCTTTCTCTTCATTCTGACTCTTTCGCTTTCTTCACTCTCTCTAATTTGATCTCACCTCATCTCATCATCATACCACCTCTCCCCTGACGACCACACATCTAGCTATCTTTCCTCTCTCTCTCTCTCAATCTCTCTCTCTCTACCTCTCTTCACATTCCCCCCCACTCTCTCTAAGCTCACTGGTGACTTCATTCTTGCTCGTCTCTAATCTTGACTCACACCATCCCCCATACCCCAGTCAGGCCCAGGCCCATGAGTGCATATATCCAGTGCATTGGGTGTGTGGCTACACTGGGCCCTATGTGAGCCATGTGAGGACCTACAGCAGATCTGGATCCTCTCCTCTAACACTAGTTTCAATGCTGTATCCCCACATCTTCTCTCTCTCCTCACTACATACTGTATCACTCTCTCTCTCTCTCTTCATTTCTCTTCCTCCCTTTCCCTTTCATTCTCTCTTCATTTCTCTTTCCCTCCTCCTCTTTCACTTTTCACTCTCTCTCTCCTCATTTATCCTCCCCTTTCCCCCTCTCTCACTCCCTCTCACTCTCTTTCGTCATTACTCCTCCCCTCCTCCCTTCCCCTCTTTCACTCTTCATTCTCTCTCTTCATTTCACTCCCTCTCTCTTCTCTCTCTCATTTGATCTCACCACATCTCACCAAAGTAGCTTTAATGCCATGTGGCACCTGTAGCACTGAGCATGTCTCTGACACTCATGAATGCTTGGGTAAAGAGGTTTGTAGTTGTAAGCCTTGACCCTCAAAATGATGCATTCCTGTCACATCATGATACTCATGCATTGCTGGCCAATAAGAGTTTTTTGTGTAGAGGCAGTGGAGAATAAATGTGGGTGGTGGTGGCGTAGTGGTTAAGGAACCTGGCTAGCATGCAACTAGCCTGCAAAGTTGTGGGTTTAAATCCTGGCTGCCACCGTTGTGCCCTTGAGCAAGGCACTTAACCCTAAGTAGCTCTAGGGGAGACTGGCCCTGAACAATTGATAGTTGACAAATATGTAAGTCGCTTTGGATAAAAGCGTCTGCTAAATGCATAAATATAATATAAAGTCACAATAAAATAGAAAGGTACAGATAGTAGAAACAATAGTAGAATCCGATAAACTAAAATAAACATTTTCTATTCATTTTCAGTGATATAGGCAACGTATGTTATTAGCCATAGTAAAATATCTATTTGATTATGTGATGATCTATTATTTTAGGTACACAAATCTGAACTGAGCAAGTCATTTCACCAGCCCAGTCTTTGCATCAATGCAGTAATGCCTTAACACCTGCCAGCCAGCTAGTGACTAGTAGTGACTTTGCTGTCAAACACCTGAGAGAGGAAAGGAGAAGAGATGAGGACACAGATTTTCACACCCAAAAGTAACATGGCATCTGTAGCAACATCCACACAATCCACACAGATTGGATTTTAGTTAGTTCATTTTATTTAGATTGAATTCGTAACGATTCCCATCAAACTGAAAAGGTTAAACATTGTATTACTGCACAACTAATGAGGTCAGATTGTCTCTCTCTTTCTCTCTCTGACACACACAAACACACACTCTTTTTCTCTGCCTCTTCTTCATGTCTGTTCTTCTTCTTTGTCTCTCTGTTTTCTTCTCTCTCCATTACCCCTCTCTGTATCCCTCTTTTTTTATACCACAGAATCTCATTCAATGTGTGTGAATGTATGTGTGTGCGTGAGAGAGAGAGAGAGAGTGTGTGTGTGTGTGTGTGTGTGTGTGTGTCAGTGCTACCTGATGAGTTGCCTCATCTTTCCCACCCCCTTGCCACTGCTTTCATCATTCCTATCTGTCTCTCTTCAAAGACTCTCTTCAGCTGATGGGCAGGCCGCCATAATCGCCTCTTATTTACCTAACCGCACACACACACACACACACACACACACACACACACACACAAACTCACAAACTACAAGAGGGCTTGTCAAATACTAACAAACATCCCTGACAGCTCTGTGCATGTGTCAGTGTGTCGGGTGAGTGTGTTGGGTGAGTGTGCATTTAATTACGTTGCGTGTGCGTGTGTGTGTGTGAGTGTGTGTGTGTGTGTGTGTGTTGAGTGAAGTAGAGAGATCAGAGCAGATCTTCCAGACACAATACGATTCTGGAGCGGAAGAAACCTGAGGGCTTTGGCTGCTAGCTGTGAACACAGGAGCATCAGTAGCATTAAAGGAAAAATAAAAGTTTGCATTCGCCCTCCTTGCAGTCAAAGCTTGCTATTAGCAGGCTAGCTCTCTCATTTATGACAGGATTTTTCTTTTCATTTGTAATATATCGTAAATCCCAATAGAGACAGTAATATATCGTAAAATGTATACAGTAATATATCATAAATAATGGATCACATTAGCAACACCTGAACTATCTTTCATCAACATTTGTACATTTTGGCAATGATTTGTTCAAAGCTAATACTGGTTTGGTAATTATGAATC
>PYXC01000135.1:1445000-1462500 GCA_015244755.2 Tenualosa ilisha | reverse complement strand
A
This sequence comes from Tenualosa ilisha, assembly GCA_015244755.2. Taxonomy (NCBI): domain Eukaryota; kingdom Metazoa; phylum Chordata; class Actinopteri; order Clupeiformes; family Clupeidae; genus Tenualosa; species Tenualosa ilisha. The sequence continues at coordinate 1,462,499 of PYXC01000135.1, read as the reverse complement.
CATGACAGCCTGACATGACGGCTCTTATTGCTTCAGCACCGCCTTCATGGTTTATTCTCTACAGACTGAAAATTTTTACACCTTACTTATACCGTTTGCCACCTTGATCTTCGCATGAACTGACAACCATTGAACCACAAAGCTACTTTTGAAATCCTGAAGGACATCACCGGGTTGATTGACAAACAACCGACAGAGAGTTTCCCACACATCAATCAAAAGTCGTTGCCTATAATTATTTGTTAGTAGAGGCTCCCGCTGAACTCACAAAAGATTCGCAGATCTTGGTAATATTTTTTATGTTTTGAGTACCATGGTTAGCTATATATCTGTGAATTAATTCTTAATTGTGGTTGTCTCGGTGTCATTTCAAACGGTGAACAGCACAACACTGTTTCGACAAGGTGGTATTTTCGTTCATGGATATGTGTGTCACATCCCAGTTCCCAGCGCCTGGCCGCTGATTAAAATGAACTCGTCAGTGATTTCACTGCACAAGACACGTGAGTGTGTGTGTGTGTGTGTGTGTGTGCGTGCATATGTGCGCGCGCGCGTGTGTGTGTGTGTGTGTGTGAGAGAGAGAGAGAGAGAGAGAGAGCCTTAGTGCAGAGAAATTGCTGATAGGGCATATTCTAACACACTCGCAAGGCCCCGAACACATTTCTGCAACTGCAGGAGTATCGTCGCGTCTGCGGGAGAAAAAACTGTCAAAGGGAACATCGCAAGTGCAACCCCCTAGCCTCAACGCCACAACATCAGTATGGAAGCGGTGCGCGTGAAACCTTAGCCTACTCACCGAGAAGCCAGCCCAGAACGGACACGAGTGCCGGACCCTGGGGGAAGTAGTTAGGGCCAGAGCCGCGAAGCTCACGGCTAGGATGAGACTCCCCAGGACCATCTGAGAGACACCAAGGGAGAGCATGATCCGCGTCCGCGTCCGAAATTCTCGGAGCCGGGAGAGACTCCGGGACAGGGACGCCGGGCTGAGGGATCGACCCCGTGGCATTGCGCTGACTGGCATATTCGCGTTGAAATTGGCACAGAAAGAGGGAGAGTCAATCGAGATTTACAAAATCGTTAAACCCAATCCAGGTGATAATATCCAATTATTAAATCTCGCTTAATCATCCAGAGTAAATATACACATCCAGAACACATCCAGTAATACTGTCTTCAGTGATATACCACGGGTCCAAGGTGTCCACTCTGCAAGAGTTCCAGGGTGAACTTCAACACATGGCTGATACAGACGCGCAAAATGTTCCTATAAGATCGGAGTGGCGACGGCAAGCGCAGAAAATTAGCCAGCGCTGTGGCTATTGATCAGTCCCATTAATATGGTCAATACCCGAGGCAAGAGAAGGCAGGGGGCTGTTTCGAAGAAAATGCAGTATGACAGATACTCTATCAAATTCAGTCTTCAAGCGTCTGCTCCAGTGCTCGCATCCAGTTCTCTAAAAGGGGATCTTTCCCACTGTTACAGGGTCCTTGTAATCGTTCACCCTATCACAGGGTCGCTGGAACCCCTTGTCGTTACTGCGAGGTAAAGGATGAAGTGTAGATCGCTGTAAAAGACATCACTGAGTATCACACGGCGAGGGACGTGCAAAATTAGCCAAGTGTTAACGCCGAGTCTTCGCTCCAGTCAAAGAATGATTCCGTTTTCTGTAGAGACAGCGAGTGAGGAGGGAAAATGAGACTTGCGTTGCAGGCAGGTATGGTGACAGTACGTAACCCACAGAACAGACGCAATTCCCTAACTGGCGGTTGAGGCACCGCAAGCCTCCTGCCAATCCAACACAACCAGGCTGTGTAGGGCGGAGAAAAAAAGGAGGGAAGCTTGCAGCGCTACGAACAGCAGGACTCGTTTGTTACTATCGCTGCACGCGACGCTGGCTGCTAGTCTCGAGCACTCCAATGCGCGGAGGCACCCTACGCACGGCGCTGTCAAGACAGCTGAGCGTCAGTGGTGTGTGGACTTGAGCTGGTCTGAACCGTTTAATGAATCATTTGCTCCCAGATGAAAAAGACTGCCGTGTAGCAGTCTTAATTGCCCTACCTCACAGTGTATCGGTACTGACATCGGCGCAGTTGTTGATAACAAGGATTGTTGCCCATCATCCTGGTTTTGCAGATTCTCTGATACAATAAATTACGAAGTTATAACTCATCTACAGCCAAACTGAGAGGGTTTAACTGATTATACTTAAATCCACCTTATGCATTACAACCAGTCTACAGTCCACAAGTCGACCAGGTAATAGTTACAGTACTTTAGACCTATATGTAGCATAATCCTCTTTGGCCTCATTCACAGCAAATGCAGCAGCTCTAATCACGATGAGCCACATGAAAAAGAAGAAAGACTCAATCGATCACATTCAGGCTGAAACATACGGTCTTTGGCTTCACTTACATGTGGGAGGCTTGGATCAACGGGATTGCATCCTATTTAGAGGCATTTGTGACCTGCCCAATTAAGTCTTATTTATCCATCAAGCAGCCAAATAAATCACTTAGTCCAGTCGACACTTCAGTGACTTCGTCGACACTTAAGCCATGGCAGTCCACCGTAGCTGTTAATTTCTAGTGTAATAAATGAGCCTGCGACTAGCGTAGCCTAGCAGAAAGGACGGAATATGTAATTAGTGGGTTAATTTTTTGAGCAACAATCAAAACCATTTATCAAGGACATGAGATTGCATGCAGCCTTGCAGCCAAGTCTGACTTGAACTAAAAAAAGAATTCAAGGTAGTTGACTGAACTTATATATTTTTTAATTGAATCTTTAATACAGAAATAGCCTGCAGCCTACTTTAAAGTCATGACATTTTCACTCGTCCAATAATATTTAATGTAGGTTATAAACACATATAGATGTGTGGGCGCCATCTAGTGGTTAACCTGGTCTCTTCATAGTCCCCTTGTCAATTTTTGCCAAAGCTCAATACACAACTTGAAGACCTGCGCTTTGACAGGGCATGTGAATGGCTGTCTTTCAAACCTGGTGTTTGCCAATTTTGGTAACTGTGTTTAGTGTTTAGCATATTTTTCTGTCATTCTTTTTAAAACGAGAGTAGGCCAAACGCAGAGGTGCATATGTTATGAAAGAGTAGTTTGAATGTTTGTCTCACAGCCATGGGCCCCACCTGGTTTAGAGTCTAAGCTTTCGACATGCATCTGTAATGTAATGTAATGATGTTGACAGTATAAAGTGTGACACAGACACTAACAAAGAAACACCACAAGAAACACTCATCCAGGCATACTTTAAAAATGTTTTATTAATTCAGTTGTATATTTAAATTGTGTGGAAAAAAGAAAAAAAAAAGTTAGCCACACGTGAAGAGCTAATATCCATTTGAAGCTGTGTTATCTTAGCTAAAGAAAATAATACTGTTGTGCCCTAATAAATTGTCTATTAGTACAAAAATACTTTTGAGGGCACACGTTACAGCATCCAGTATTACATGAGGAGAGATAGAAGAGATAAATAGCACACTCTTTCAGAAAGAACATGTTTTTTATTCTGAGTAATCCTTTATTCTGAGCTCTGTCCACTTTTTTATTGTTGCTTGTTGTAGTGACCATCAAAAATGTTTTGTTTTTCAGCGTGAGTGCGTGCCTGCCTGTGTGTGTGTGTGTGTGTGTGTGTAAGTGTGTGTGTGTGTGTGTGTCTGTGTGTTGGTAGAAAAGGTAGCTGTATTACTTTACTGTTACAAGTTCCAAGGCTGAGGGTATAACCAGAATACAAAGATAAGCATAATCATTTTTTTAAAGAAATGTTTTTTTCTTCCTCTAAGTTTTATACAAAATAATAAAGACATTACAAAAAGTTCATTTACAAACCAAGAACCAAGGCCATATGCTAGCGGTATGTACAGCCAATTCATCGACCCTCCTCTCTCTCTCTCTCTCCTGCAATCCTTCCCATACTTGTTTTCTTTGAAAAGAAAAGAAAGAAAATAAACTCTATCTGAAGCCTAAAGCACAACAGACCGGAACATCGCAGCCTCTTGCGTTCTTTCACAAGAACCGTCTGTTGAACATTCCAACTTCAGTGACTTCGTGTACATTTAACCTTCATCGGCACCATGCAACATCACTATAATCATCGTCATCTTCATCATCATCACAGTCGTTATCACTATCATCACCATAACTTAGAAAAACAAAACAAAACAAAAAAACAAACAAAAACAAAAAATAAACTTCATATTGTAAATCGTATTGAAAAAAGTGAGTAGTAGTAGTAATAATAGTAAAAGTAATAATGTTGAGATAAGGCATCACAGCGTGCTGGAGGTGAGAGCCCAGATCTGGCTGCTTGTGGGGTTGTGGTGTCTGTGTAGTGGGCCTGAGCAGTTCCACATGCATAGATCAGGACACGGCCCAGGAGCCAGCTGACAATGCTAGCCTGCTAGTCTGGATCCGGTTGCAGCACCTAACCAGGTCTTCTTAGTCAGATGTTGACTTAGTTTGATCTGGATCGAGGTTTTAACCAGAACCGACGTAAAAGCCAGATCTGGGCACAGGTCTTCAAAAAAAAAAAATCCAGAGATCTTCATAAGAACCAGGTCCAGGTCTTGGTCAGAATGAAATGGTCCGGTTAAGAGAGATCTGGGCCCAGTTTTTTTTTTTTTTTTTTTAAAAGAGACCTGATGTGAGTGAGATCCAGATCCAGGACAAAACCAGCTGCTGGTCTAGGGCTAAACCAAATGCAGGTCTAAGACTAAACCAGATCCAGGTCTAGGGCTCCAGTCAGCCAGCCCCTAGAGCAGCAGGAAGAGCAGGCATCAGGAGAGCTACAGTAGAGGAGCGAGCTCGTCCACTAAAGGTGGGCAAGAAGGTAGATCGCTGCAGGGAAATAAAAATATACAAACACAAAAACAAAATTGTAATAATATTAAAAAAAAAAAAAAAAACAGTGAAGCTAGTGAGTCAAGGAGGACAGGTTTGCTTTGAAGAGAGACAGAGAGAGGGACAGACAGAGAGAGAGAGAGAGAGAGAGAGACTGTGGGAAGTAAACAGATGGAGGCTGATTCTAGAGCGCTGATCTTGTGTGGCTGATCGCTGGTCTTCGAGTCGGCGTCCATCTTGGTGGCGGAAGCGTTGATGTGTGTGAGGGGCCGGTGAGGGGCTTGGTCTCTTCCTCAGTCAGTCATCAGGTTCTATTTCTTCTTCTTCTTTCTTTTTTTTTTCCTCTGGAAACATCCAGAAACCTTCCCCCTATCCAGCATTATTTTCTGGCACTGAATTCCCAATCCTTCACAAGTTCACAGACTGTGCATGCATGCTTGTGTGTGTGTGAGTGTGTGTGTGTGTGTGGTTGCAAACAGTCCTCCTTGATCAGTGTCATTTTATGGTAAAGTGAAACATGAAAAAAGCTAGAGTGCTAGCATACTATAAAACACTATTATATTCATATCATATATGCTGTGCATATATAGTATAAATCTGTTCTGTAATGTCTTAAGTGACTATCTACCTAGTATAAACAGAAGAACGTCATGTGGCCTTGTACACCATGTTGAATGTAACATAACGATTAGTTGAAAATTGGCCAAACACAGTTTCATATGCAGTGGCACACTAAGCATGCATTCAATCAAAGCACATTTTTTTTTCTCTCTTATAAAAAAGTCTTTTTTTTTCTTTCTTTCTTCCTTTTTTTGTTGTTTTGTTGCGTGCGTGTGTGTGTGTGTGTAATTTTCTCATGTTCTAGTTACGTTAGGAGCCTTTGAGCACTTAGAAAAAAGAAAAAATAAAGAGAGCGAAGAACAAAAAGAACAGCACTTCAGAGAACAGTCAGGGTTCCTCCCGTTCCCATGGTTACAGTAAACGACGTCTGGAACTATAAGGAGAGATCCTTCAGTGGAGTGAGCAGTAGGGTAGAGGGGGTAACACGCCTCCCCACGCCTCTCCTGCAATCCAGGGCAGTGACCATCTTGTATGTGTGTGTGTGTGTGTGTGTGTGTGTGTCTATGTGTTCTGGGAGGGCGGCTCTCATCCTCTCATCTGTGCCGCTCTCCTGAGAACACATTCAGTAACAGGCCGTCTGTCTCCCTCCTTCAGAAATGGTCGATCAGTACGGACACACAGTTGGCCCCCACCAGGTAGTTGGGGTCTCCCTGCAGGGCCTTATTCTGCCAACTCTTAGGGTCACCTGGGAGAGGGATAGAGAGACACACATGCAGAGAGAGAGAGAGAGAGAGGAGGAGGAGGGAAATTGCATGATAACACGTATGAGTAGCAGAACATAAAAGTGGTAAAAGTGGATTCGTTAAATACATGTTCACAGGTGTGTGTGTGTATGTGTGTGTGTGTGTGTATGCGTGTGCATTTATTGCATGCTATTGGAAGCCAGTTTTATATGACATATCTACATAATGATGGAGGTCCCGCTAGTCTCTCCAATTAAACGCGCCACTGTAATGGGCAGATGTGGTCTACGGCACCTCCTGCTGGATGATTATTCTTACAACATCCAATCAAACCCATTCAACTTCAAGCCATCAACCTTATCAGAGCTTGACCCAAAATGGAAGTGTACTAGCAGGAAAAAAAAAAAAAAAAAACACCATCATACCCTTTTTCCACCAATAATAATTCTCATTTCTCAGGAATTCTCCTCCTTCTCATTCACACTCAGCACACTGAATCATCTGAAGCACTGTGACAGTGACGTTTGGCAGTCAGTCTGCCACTGCTGGGTTTGCTTCCCTCTCCTCTTAAGATGCCACCCTGTTTCCAGTGGATTTCCTCTCTAGTCCTAGTAGTGACGTGGCCAAAACGTGGTCCGCTTTGCTAAGTGGCAAAGTCAAAGGATGGTTCAAAAACCTGTTCCCTGATGGTGTTTGGCAACAAGGCAGTAATTCCAACACATACCCAAGCTTTAGTTGCTGATTGTAATGCAATGTTGATCAGAATTGTATCTGGCTGCTAGGTGATTGTTTCTGCTCTATAACAGTATATGGCAGTAGTTTTGTTGTCATTTCTGGGGTCTGACCCTAAAATTCAGTTTAAAAATCTGACTGCTTTGATTGGTCCAAATATCTTAAATGTTCATATGACCTGCTGAAGTGACATTGATGAGTACTGGACCAACCAATAGCAAATTGCCTTTTAGTTGTGGAGGAGGGCTTTAGGCTGTAAGACTGAGACAACAAACAAGAACACTGCAGCTTAAGGGTAACCATATCAGCACCATTAGAGACACATTAGCTGTAGAAGAGAGAGAGGGAGGGAGAGAGAAAGAGAGAGAGAGAGAGAGAGAGAGAGAGAGAGAGAGAGAGAGAGAGGACAAAACAGAGGACAAAAAGTCTATAGGAAGTGACCTGAGAGAGAACAAAGGAAAACAAGACACAGAAAAAGAAAGAAAGGAAAAGAAAAGAAGAAATAAAGGAAGGAAAGAAAGAACAGTGTAAGAGAGAGCGAGAGAGAGAGGGTTGGTAGGAACAGGACAGAGAAAGTGGAGAGAAAAGGGAAAAAGACAGAGCAAGCTGGAGAGATAGAGAGAGAGAGACTCGTCGTTGAGAAACCTCAACCTCTCTCTATCCCCCTTGTTCTCTCCTTCCTTGTGTCTGTCCATCCGAGGGCCTCTGTAGGATGGGGTGGGGTGGGGGGGTTGAGGGGAACAGGGCTGGGGTCAGCTGGGTGGGTGGGTGGTTGTGAGAAGAAACAGAGCTAAGCCAGCGAGCTTCACACACCAGACAGATAGGTGCACACACACACACACATACAGATGTCAAGGGCAACAGACAGGATGGGTTCAGGCGGGCAGAGTTAGTGGTGGTCAACACTGACACACTGGATTATGGAGGACACAACGTAGAGTGCCCATTGTGCGAAGCAAGATGGAGTGTATGTGTGTGCGTGTGTGTCTGGTGGAATTCATAAACACAAGCACGCGCACACACACACACACACACACAGCCAGGAGAGCTGACAGGTGTGAGCTGAATGAAGAGGGAACTCCTGGACACACAGAGATAGCCATGAAGAGATGGGGAGTGAACAGAGAAAAGAGAAGTACCTGATAAGAGGAATGACTAGAAAGGCAGCCATGAGTTTCTCACACACACACACACACACACACACACACACACTTAGTGCATACACTAACACACCCTGACACAGTGGTTCAGTCACACCTGAAAGACAGCTGGGACAGGAAGGAGCCTGACGATGTGTCTGAGAACGCTACTACACCTTAGCGACACACCTCGACAACCGGCAAAAGAGTCGTCTCGACAACTGACAACTGACAGCTTTCTTCAGTTTGTAAGTTTAATTTTTTCTGTTAATGTGAATTTTTTTTCGTTTAATTGGGGAATTAACTACCAGCAAAGCGTTACATCCTAACGGTGAGACGACATTTTTACAAATTATCAGTCCCCTTATTTTTTTTTTTTACTAATTAATTACTCATTCATTTCCAGTGGAGAGTCTAAAGTGTTTCATCCTTGTAACAGACGTTGTGTATTTGAGAGGAGCTCAAACAGGTAGCTGTCAAACAGGTGTGAGTGGACATGAATTCAGATAAATGGGTGAGAGAGTGATGAGAGCCGATCCAGGTGAAAAAAGGAACATTACAGCTGAAATGAAACGAAAGATGTGTTGTGACCCCTGTGGTGACCCCCTGCCCCCTCACAGGCATCTGCAACCCAGCCACCCCCAGAAGGCCCAAACAGACAGACAGACAGAGAGAGAGAGAGAGGGAGGGCCGGCGTACCCGACGAGGAGTCGGAGGATTTTAGAGCAAAAGACCAACCATCAGGGGTCATAGACGCACAGTGAGGCAGGCGCAGCTCCACGGGCTTCTGGAACTTCAGGCCGTGAGGACCGCACATCACCAGGGGACTCAGCAGGGTTTCACCTGCAGGAGAACACACACACACACACACAGACACGTGTTAATCAAATATACAACTATAAACACACATCACACAGTTCAGGCTGCAAAAACCACATATCACCAGGGGGCTTAGCAGTGTTTTTCACACATGCGCACACACACACACACACACACACACACACACACACACACACACACATACACTTGCGTCGGCGGTATCTCACCTTTCTCCTTGTCGAGTGGGGGCAGGATGCTGTTGTCTCGGCACACCTTGAAGTAGATCTCCTGCTCCACGCCGTCGGGGATGGCCCCCTGCGGGATTATGATGCTCACGCCCGTCTCGATAGAGCTCAGCACGCCGCCGTTGGCGTTGAAGATGCCCCGCGCCGTAGCAACCACCGTGTGCTCGTCATCGTCGTCGTCGTCGTCAAGAGCGCTCGGGCTACAAGAGAGAGAGGGATGGAGGGAGAAGAGAGCGAGAAAGACAAAGGAAAGAGGGGGGAGGTTGATTGACAGAGCAAGTGTTCCCATAAAGAGAGAGAGAGAAAGAAAAACAAGCAGACAGTAGCAGACAAACGAGACACAAAAAAGGAGAAAAAAAAGCATTCAAAATTCAAGCACTAACTGCTGTCTAAAAATGGTACTGGTATAAAAATGGTAATGGTACTAATGGTGTATTCTTGTGTAGTTTGCATCATAAGAAATGCTCTGAATGCTTTGCATGCACATCACTGTTCAGCAAAGCAGTTACAGATTACACAGGCCAGCCAGCACCGGCTATGAAGAATACACACGGCTTAGGACCAGGGAAGTACTGACATTCATCCTGTTTTCAAAGAAAACTGTCATAAACTATTTAGAGATAAATAGAGAAATATAGAGATAAACTATTTCTTCAACTGCTATTTACCTCATGGTCTGAGGTCAGAACACCACCTAATGATCCCAGAATCATTCCACTTTCATTCAAAAATAAGCTACAAGGATTTATAATCACTGATGCAATTCATGCAATGACCGATTCAATGCGGAGGTAGAACTTTTGTAGAATATTCTAGATCAGTGCTGTGTGGTGGTGGCGGTCGGTGCCGTCCCCTCACCTGACGGGGATGGCTTTGGGCACGGCGTTGATGTTGTTGTGCGGGTACTTGCGGTGGTCCATGGTGCGGGTGAAGGTGTCCACGCCGCTGTCGTGATCAAGGGGCTGCGGGGAGCCGTGGGGTTTGGGCACGCTGTTGATGGGACTCTTCCCTCCACCGCCGACGCCCACCTCACCCTTCCCCTGGGTGCCGTCGTTGGGCAGCAGGTTGTGGTTGAACTTGGGGCTGTCGAATTTTCGCTCGAAGGGGCGCGCGGAGGTGGTGTAAGGTTTCGGCACGTATCGGTTGTAGCCGGTGGGCGTCTTGGGCTGGTCGGTGCCGTTGACGGGGGACTTTTCTGGAAAGCTCTTCTGGGGCAGGTAGTTAGTCTGGACCATGTCCTCCCGTCCCGAAGGTTTGGATTTGGGCGAAGCCAGAGGGTCAGGCGGTGGACTCACTGCTGGTGTGTGTGTGTGTGTGTGTGTGTATGCGTGTGTGTGTGTGAGAGAGAAGGGAGAGAAGAGAAAAAAAAATTAGTGTGTGTTGTGAGTGAGAAAAAGAGAGAAAATAAAAAGACAGTACGTGTGTGTGTGTATGCGTATGTGTATAAATGGCACAAATAATAGAGTGAAAGAGTGTGAAATGTGTGTGTGTGTGTGTGTGTGTGTGTGTATATGCTTATCCATATATGAATTAATGTCTGTGCCTGTGTGCTTGAGAGAACATGCTATGTTCTGTGCTCATAGCACGAGTGTGTGTGTGTATGTGTGAGGGGGGGTGTAAAAGTGATCCTACCGTCTAATGAGGTGGGCTTGGGCAGTACTGGTGGTGGCCCAGTAGAGTTGGTCGGTACGGGACTGATCTTGTCAGGTTTGTTGATGGGGGTGGGGGTGGGGCTGGGCTTGTCGAAGCTGCGGCGGTCGAAGTAGGACAGCTGCTTCCTGTAGTACTCCTCGTCCTCATCTGGGTCGTAGTGGTTGGAGCGCACAATGTCATCGGCCGCCCTCGACTGAGGCTGCTGGGGCTCAGGCATTCTGATGGAGGGAGAGAGAGAGGGAGAGAGAGAGAGAGGGAGAGAATGAGGAAGAGACAGAAGAAAAAAGGGGTTGTGGGAGAAAGTAAGAGCAAGAAAAAGGGGAAAGAGGGAAATTAGCGTGGAAGTTATTTAAAAAAAAAAAAAAAACAGAAGAAATCGAAGAATAGAAATAAAATCCATTGAAAGGTCATAGGTCATTCTTACCATCTCAGTGTTTGAAAACCTCCTTGCAGAGTAGCATAACAGAGAATCTAGTATTTCTGAACAATAACTAAATGAGTGGTGACTGACAAATCACTCTAATTAAGTTTCAGTGTAATTTTTACTGCCCCAGTCTAGACAATCCATCATGGACAGATTTAGATTTTCATGCTCTGAACGAGTGATGAACTAGTACTACTACATCTGGATGATGACTTCATGTGCAATGCAGCTCCACTAGATGGCGGTAGAGTGTCAGTCTCGTTCAAAGTCGGCCCGGCCCGGTCCGGTCCGGTCCAGTCCAGGCCACAGGAGAACAGAGAAGCTGAATTAATGAGCCTTGAAGACTCAAAAGCACTCCCTCCGTGCTTCTCACTCAACTGGTGTGTATGTGTGTGTGTGTGTGTGTGTGTGTGTGTGTGTGTGTTTGCACGTGTGTGTGAGAGAAAGTGTTTGTGTGCGTGGTGGGTAAAATATCAGAAAAACAATTCCTATCTGTGGTGCCAAGTCAGCTTCCCTTCTGGTGTGTGTGCATGTGTGTGTGTGTGTGTGTGTGCGTGCATGCAAGTGTGTGTCTTTTGAGGCTAAGCTCTGCTGGCTGGCCTCAACGGCTCATTCATTACCTAAAGGTCTTCTCCTGGTCCAGGTTACTCAGAGAATTGGCTTTGGGGACAGAGCCAGGACCCATGCCAGGTTTGGGGACCATATCCATTGGCTGGAGAGGGAAAGATAGAGAGGGAGAGAGAGAGAGAGAGAGAGAGATAGAGAGATGGGAAACAAGAAGAGAAGGGACATAGTGTTTTAGCTCCTGAGAGGATGTGAAGACAGTTAAGACAACAACTCTTGACCAGCACAGTAGCCACTGACTGACCACAGTGACTCAATGCACTGGACTGTTTCAGTGATACTGAATTCAAACGAACTTAAGACAACTCAGCTATTATAAATTGTCTGATTGTGTGTGTGTGTGTGTTATCTGTAATGTGTTCAGTGTTGAGAGAAAGAAAGTGTGTATCGGTGTCTGTATGTGTGTGTGTGTGTGTGTTTGATGTGATGTGTAATGTTAGGGTAGATGGAATAGGTCAGGTTGGCCCCTATTGTTTTTATGGGGAGAAATTTGTCTTGCACATTCAAGAGAACGGTGGTCGTGTGCACTGTGGTGTGTGTGTGTGACACAGTGGTAGTGTGTGCTGTGGTGTGTGTGTGTGACACAGTGGTAGTGTGTGCTGTGGTGTGTGTGTGTGACACAGTGGTAGTGTGTGCTGTGGTGTGTGTGTGTGTGTGTGTTTGAGTGCTCGTACCCTCATGGCCATGTCTGCATCTCGGGCTCGGTCCACGGAGACAGAGCGCTTGTTTTCAAACATCTTGACGCGGGTGAGCACCGACTGCGGCCGCATGGCCGGGTCGTCCTCCGGCTCATGCCCGCCGATGCCAACCGCCGCAGGGCTGACCGACGCCGGCGGTGGCGAGAGCGTCTTGGGTGCCACGACCGGCAGCTGCTCGTCCGGCGAGGGCATCGCGACCCCCTCGGGCTTGGGTGGGGGCACGGGCGGCACGTTGTCCACCACGTTGGCATAGTTGTTGTTGTTGCGGGCGACGGCGGGGGGCGTCTGGCTGTAGGGGGGCCGCTGGAGGAGGGGGGGGTCGGGTGAGTGCGAGACGGGCGAGGAGGAGTAGCCGTGCGGGTCGTAACCTCCCGACTGCACAGGTGGTGGGGGTTCGTCGTAACGAAGTGGCGCGGCCGGCTTGCCGTAGCGCGGCCGCCCGTCGTAGGCCATCATCGACGCCGGCGGCTGCTCCTCGTAGCGAGGCTGGGGGGGGCTGTAGGCGCGGTCTGGCGCCTCATCGTAGGCGAGTCGCTGTGGCGGAGGGGGCTGGTCGTACGTCGGCCACGGAGGCTGCTGTTGGTCGGCGTACGGGTTCACTCGAGGGTCATAGTAGCCCCGCGTCTTGGGCTCCAGGTAGCCTCCTGCCTCGTAACGGTACGGAAGCTGGTCGTATTCGCGGTAGGGCGCGTCTTCGCCATACGCCGGCGCGTGGTAGGTCGACGGTGGCGGCTGCTTCAGGCCAGGGCTTACTCTGATTGGCTCGTCCATGCTGTAGATCTCCTTCTTGTACATCTGAGATGAGGAAGAGGAGGAGGAGGAGAGACAAGGAAGAGAAGACAAGTGTGAGCGCTCACACAGCACTGGCTGAGTCCAGATCAAATCAATCAATTGATGAGTGAGAGTAACAGAGAGCGAGAGAGACAGAGAGAGAGAGAGAGAGAGAGCAGAGGTAGGCGTTAAATACAGATTAGGTGCTGTGTGGAACGGACGGAGAGAAGCGCAGCGAGAGACACCTAGCGCAGGACACCTGGAATCAGAAAAGACTCAGAGTGAGGGGTTATACTACAGACAGAGAAAGAGTACCGCTCACACACACACACCACAGAAAACACAACAGCCAGTTGGAATCCAACACACATTCGGCAGAGATATCACACACACACACACACACACACACACACACACACACACACCACACACACACACACACACAGAGCGAGGAGAATAGGGAGCGCTACAGGGGAGCAGGACGCAGCCTGAAGAAGCAAACAAGGATGAAAAGAGCAGGAGAAACCAGAAGCTGCATCAAAGAAACCCACCCAAAAAGGCAAATAAGAAACAACAACAACACCACCACCAACACAAACCACTAGGAACCACTACCAGTGCTGCAGAGACAGCAGGCATCCACACAAACAAACCAAGGAGTCAAATTACTGTACGTGAAATTTGAAAAGTAGCCCTTTAAACAGACAACAAAGTCCAATCCTCCAAGCCTCTGAAAACACTCTATGTCAGTACAGGGGTGAGGGGGGTGGGGGTAAGGGTGAGGGTGAGGGTGCTTCAAGACAATCTTCCATTGAGACGTGGACAGGCTACCTTTCAAAGTCAGTAAAGCAGCGTAGGAAAACACACACAAAAAACACAAAAATAAATAACCCAAATACAGATTAATATTTCCAAGCGATGACCTTTACCAACGACAGGCTGAGAACTATTGCTATACCTGTTCAGCACACCTCAACACTGCCGTTAACGTTAGTGCCATCTCAAGTCGCTCGCACACACACTGCGCCTGAATCGGTTGCATAGAGGTTAGAGGTCACCATCCTACACCAAGGATGCCTGTATTGGCTGTGCCAAAGTCTTGTTAGGGCAAATGCAGGTATCCTTTGTGCAGGGCAGGTTGTGTGTGTGTGTGTGTGGTGTGTGTGTGTGTGTGTGTGTGGGTGTGTGTGTGTGATGCAATGCAGTCGTTTCAGGCGAGGTTGCACAGCGATAGAACACTGCACACCACTGGAAGAGAGAAAGACAGAAAGAAAGTAAGCGAAGGAGAGAAGAAAACTGCCGAAAGAGAAAGAGAGAGAGAGAAAAAAGAGAGAGAGAGAGAGAGAGAGAGAGAGAGAGAGAGAGAGAGAGAGAAAGAGCCGTGCAAGAAAAAAGGAAAAGGAGCTTTATACAGTGGCCTCACACTCAGTTCGGTTTACCAGTGTTGCTTCCTCCACACACACACACACACACACACACACACACACACACACGCACGCACCTAAGGGCACAGAGCCGGGCAGCACACATGCAGTAGATAGAGAGAAGCACGTGGCCAAACACACGCAGGCAGTCGGCGGAGCTGTGTGTTGCAGGGTACGAGGATGGGGAAGGGGGATGTGGGTAAGAGGGAGGGGGTGGGGGTGCGGGCAGACAGGGCAGAGAGAGTGGAGCGAAGGGGCAAAGTGTTTCGGGCGAGTCGAGCCGGTCTGGACCCCCATCCAGGACGAGGTACCTTTGGTTCCACCCGGGGCGTCCCCGATTGGTTGGGCTCGTGAGTCTGGGGTGGGGCTAGCCCTGGGACAGGGCTGCTCCGGATTGGTCCAGCCTCAGGGAGGGCGAGGCTGGAGCTGTTGGTGGCGGAGGTGATGGGTGGGGGGGGCTCGGTGGAGGTGGAGGTGGAGGGGGGTCCAGGGTGGTGATGGCGGCTGCCGCGCTCGGAGCGTGTCGAACTGTAGCTGGTGCTGTCTGGGCCAGCGGCTCAACCACAGGCGGTACAGCAGCAACGGCAGCAGCAGCAGCAGGGGCCTCTGCTGTCTGTGAACGGGTCAAAGACGTTTAAAACACACACCTTGGCATGCACACACACACACACACACATGCACGTACATACACAATCTCACTCACATGCAATCTGCATGAGTCTGTTCCTTAACCATTGGAAACATCTGCAGTGGCTCACACACACACACATACACACACACACACACACACACACACACACACACACACAAACCCTAAAGCACAGTTTGAAACATTACTCCACCCAATACAAACGTGTAATCTGCCATACCAGATTCAAACAGTGATTCCTAAAGACCCACACTCGTAGTGTCATGTCAGATCCCAGACACAAATTCCAAAGTGATTTGTACACATCATATATCACTCCTGACTTCAGCCATGCACGCACTCTACTGCACGCATCCCTTTACCCAAGAGCATTAGCACTTAGTTCACGCTGCTTTGATATGCAAATACTGTACACAACAGAGCCTGACACACACACACACACGGACACACCAAACCTCACATAGCCTTCACATGCTTGCCACTATTGCAACACCACCAGATGCATGCTGATGATTACAACCCCCAAACACACACACACACACACACACACACAGTTAGCGGCTCCATAAGACAGTAACGCAGCAGCAAGATAAACATTCTAAACTAGCATAGGTAAACACTATCATCTGCTGTACATGGAAAACCTTCTGTATATTCCTTGTTTTTGTCTTCATCGCAGTTCTTCTACTTCGCAAAGACTTACAACCGGACAAGAGTTTCAGTTGATAGTATAGTCTGCTTGGGCTTTAATACTAGAGTACATACAACCTCATTTTTACGATATGTCTTTCTCCAGCACATCGTTAAGAGTTGTATATATATATATATATATTTCACGTTGGTCCAGAGGAGCCAGATATATACTGATACAGCAGTAGGATTTAAACACGGATATTAACCATCATGCACGGTGATACTTTGTGGTACAACTTCAGTTGGAATCATAAGAACGACAAGAAACAACTAGCACAGACCATAGACAGCAACACACTCTGACGTACAACTGACCTCAGACCTGGCCCAGATCATTACGGAAACCAGCCCAAAACTACATCAAAGTCAGACCCAAACTAGGTCAAAACTAGCCATCTGATCCAGGCTAAAAACTAACATCAGCCTGTTGTCCAGGTCAAATCCAGGCTAGGCTAAAACTAGCCAAAGCTAGCCTTAAACCAGGTAAAAAACATGAAATCTAGGCCAAAAAGCCTTAAGAGTTAAGACTTAAAAACAAACAAACAAAAAAAACAGCCTTAAACCAGGTCAGATGTCCAGTATATTGTCAGACTTGATCCCGTATGAAACCAGTAGGAACACTAGGGAAAAAAAATCCACTCTAAAACCAGATTAAAACTAGATCCACCCAGACTCTTCAAGTCCTAAGCCAGGCTCAATCCATTTTGAATCCAGGCCAAATGTGGGCCAGATCCAGGTCAGATCTACCTCAGTGTGTCTGGCTATATGGCAGAGTAAGATCTCACACAGGCACTGGGAAGGATATTCATAGGAACATTGACATCATCAGGATTAATTAACAGCAGCAACCATCGCAACCAACATCAGTAGCAGTAGTCATGGTTACCTAGCCATTCAGTTAACGTAGAATATATATCTATATATTTGGCTTTAAATAATATCACATGTTTCTTCTTGTTTACCTTTTTGAAAAATAAACATTCATATACGTGCACCGAACACACACATATGCACGCACACACACACACTTACACACATACAACAGCAACAATAAACACGTGGCAGAGATTATCATACTCAATAGTCACTTTGCCATGTAATATGGTATAATTTATAACCTACAATATATGATATAGATATATATCATAACTAGATGTGTGCTTGTTTCTTCTCCTCACTCCTTGTGTGATAAAGGGATAAATTATACTGATAATACTGTTTTTCTCTTCGTTTAATAGCACCTCTGTGTTTGTTTATTTACTTTTTTTTTAAGTTGTTTGTTTGTTGTTAATACAGCAATTAGCACCTCCGGCGAGTTGACTCCTGCTGTGTCACTTCAGATACCTGCATTCAGTTCAACTCCGTCGCCTAAAGGACTCTCTTACCTAAAGGACTCCGTCGCCTAAAGGACTCTGTTACCTAAAGGACTTAATGCCTATAGCACCTCTTCTGACAGCAGTGCTT
>PYXC01000135.1:1417500-1435000 GCA_015244755.2 Tenualosa ilisha | reverse complement strand
GCCTTCAAGTCCAAAATCTTGCAGACACAATCATATCATGTTCTCTATAACTAATGACTAAATGTCTCCATTCTATCAGAGATCTGAGAAAACAGTAAGAAAATATTTGTGAACTTCCATCTACCACGTGTGTGTGTGTGTGTGTGTGTGTGTGTGTGTACGCGCGCGTAAGAGTAGTGTGTAAGAACAAAATTTCTGATTGTGAGTTTAAGTTTGTGTGTACGTGCATGTAAGTGTGTGTGTGTGTGTGTGTGTGTGAGGAAGTCGTGTGTTTGTGGCTTGGAGCTTTGGCAGCACTGTAAGGAAAGCCTTCCAGGAGGAACAATGAACCCAGGAAGCTTCTGGAATCTCAAGTGTGTTTGGACAGCCAGGAGCAAGGCTTTTCAGTTTTCAGGAGCCTCACACACACACACACATTCACACTTTCTCAATTACAACGACATTCTTCAGCAAATATGTGTGTACACACACACACACACACACACACACACACACACACACACACACACACACTCTTATGCCCACTTACTTACACACTTACACATTTTTACACAAAGGCCAAGCACACATGTACACAGACACACACACACATATACAGTCTCTATCTCTCTCTCACACACACACACACCCTCAAGATTTGTTTTGTATCTTTCTTCGGTTAGTCTAAAAGTATTATCACTCATACAGAGACAGAGAGACAGAAAGAGAGTGAAAGAGACAGAGAAAGAAAGAAGAGTGTGTGTATCCCTAGCTGTGACAGCATGTCAAGTATGTGTGTGTGTGTCTGTGTGAGTGTGTGTGTTTGGTTAGTTCGGTGGCTGATGGGTATATGACAGGGGACAGCAGCTAACTGCAGTTAGCGCTGTCGCGTCCAATTCAACGCCGGTGGCGTAGATCTCCTCGCCTGCGGCGCTGCGCTGTGGCCATGCAGCTATGCTGACGACGACGTCCCTCTATTACCACGGCGACCGGCAGCGAGGCCCCCGGCCCGAGCGCAACAATGACCCCCATTGTGTGCAGGCCCAGAAAAACAAAGGGAATGTTCCAGAAACAGAGCCTCGCAGCCGGGGCCTGGAGGCTCGGAGCAGAGCGGGTGGCGGGCGCGAGACACAGAATTAGCATTTCTGACCGCTAGCTGGCCATGTGCCACGGGACTAAGAGGGAGGTGGGGCTGGAAGCTAAGGGAGTTAGGGGTGTGTGTGTGTGTGCGTTTATGTGTATAAATGTATGTATGTGTGTGTGTGTGTGTGTGTGCGCGTTTATGCGTATAAATAAATGTATGTGTGTGTGTGTGTGTGTGTCTCAGGGTGTGTGTGTTGGTGTGTGTTTGTGGTTTGTGTGTGTGTGTGTGTGTGTGTGCTCATGTGTGTGTGTTTGTGTGGAGGAGGGGGGTGTCACATGATTTTGGAAAACATTTTGGCAGGGGGGGCGTGGGAGGTCAGGAGAGAACGGCTCTTCTGTGACGAGCGAACAGCAGATGTTTTTTTTGAACAAACAAACAAAAAAAAAAACTTTTATATTCACTCAATACAAGGGAGTGGTCTCTATGCGTTGTAGTGCACACATGTGCACAGCATTCTGCTTAGGGAATTCTTTCTTTTTCAGTATGACGGCATGCGTACTGCATGTGCTTAAACATGCTTTGAAGGCTGAAGTTTTCGAATGTTCATTTTTGTGTGTGTGTAATAGAAAACCAGTGGTGTCTGAAAACCTTTAGGTCATCATCCACCTCACACTTATAAGTGCACAGTCTAACTCTGCAGAACCACAAAGACACACCCACATGTTGTGACCCATGTTGATGCAGTCATCTGACATTTGCGTTCAAGGGCAAAACTGAATTTCTAATGTGGGAGTTGCGACGCCAAACTTGGTGTCTGTTCAGCTACTGTGTTACTTTGTTTATGCATGATGACCTCTGTATGAGGTCTTACGATTGTCACTTTCTGTGTGTGTGTGTGTGTGTGTGTGTGTGTGTGTGTTTAGTGCAGTTTGCGTGCGTGTCCTGCGCTCACCCTGAGAATCTGGTCTCCCTCCTCGAGGCCCTCTTTCGCAGCGGGGCTGTCCTCCAGAACGCCTGCCACAAAAATCCCCACATCGTTGCCTCCGGCCAGACGCAGGCCCACGCTCTCCCCCTTCCGAAACTTCACCAACTTCATACTGGGCCTTGGGGACCGACAGAGACATCAGACAGAGAGAGAGGGGGGGAGAGAGAGAGAGAAAGAAAGATAGAAAGATAGAGAGAAAGAGAGAGACAAAGAAAGAGGGGTGAGGGGAGGACAGAAAAGAAAAAACAGGAGTGAACAGAGGATAAGTACAAAGTCCAAAACAAGTCATGTCAGGAGAGGCCTTTATTTTCAGCTGGTCTTCCCCTCATGCGTGGGCAGGTTGTAAGAGGCCTACACTGACAAGCTCTTGTGCAAAACCAAAAAAAATGAATTCTTCCCTCTGTAGGTCTTGCCCGGACATACTGGGTGCAATTTACCAGGTTTTTACTTCATATAAACAGTGTCTATGATATTTTTATAATAAAGAATATAACCTATATAGTCCAATATAGTCACTGCTGTCATTGTTACCATTGTTATGATCATATAAGAGGTAAGTTATAAGAGGTATAACAGATCATCATAACATTTTATTTGTGATGTCAAAACTGAATTATCACAGAATTATCACAGAGACATACGTTTATGTACTTTGCAAAGGTCGTCCTGCAGCTGTACCGTGGCAGGCTTTGATTCATGTGCAATATTGTTTGAATAATCCATAATGGCTTTAAGGTCCGAATAAAATCATGAAATAGATGCTAACCTCAAAGTTTATTCAGCCCCCCGAAGCCCAAACGGTCAGTCTATGCACTTGCCAAAGGGAGATCAGTTTCTTTAGAGCATGAATACTAGAGGCAGCTACTGTGGAGTTTAATTGTGCTCTTGTGAAATACATTGCACTCAATTAGATCTATTTTAGGGACTGGATGCTAATGTGCTCCCATCAGAGATCAGACAGGAAGGAGGTGAGGTAGGGGAGGAGGAGGGCCCTACCTGAGGATGCTGTCGTCGTGGGCAGCGCTGGGCACAGGGGCATCAGAGGGGCTGACGGGCAGATCCACATCAGGCTGCCCAGGCTGGGCATACACAGGCTTGGGCTCTGTGGGACACAAACACATAGATACACACACACAAACACACACACACACACGCACACACATACACACGCACACGCACTCACACACACACACACACACACACGCACACACAAACACAAAACATAGTGTTAATCACAGATAATAAGCTCGTTGTCATCCCACACACAGCTGTCAGACCATGAGGGGATAAGCAGGTGAGGAGTGTTTCAGTAAATACTTGGCCCAATTAATCCTTTGAGTCATCTCTAAAACACACACATCATCTGAGCATAAACACACACACACGTGCACACACACACACTCACACATGCACACACACAAACACACGCAAACACACACACATGCACACAAACACATGCACGCGCACACATGCACGCACACACACACACACACACACACACACACACACACACTCCTTACTGGAATCAACTCCTTAAAATGAGTACACTTTATCTTCAAGACCCATTTTAATACACACTCATGTTAGTGTCATACTCTCCTCCCAAAATAAACACAGCATTGCGGAGCATTTTGAAATCTACCAGGGAGCAAAGGAATGTTGAGAGGTAGTGAAGTATGTGTGTGTGTGCGTGTGTGTGTGTCAGTGCATGTTTGATCATGCATGTAAGTGAGAAAGTTAAGTGTGTGTGTGTGTGTGTGTATGTGTGTGCGCGCTTGGGTGAGGAGCCAAAATATGTGGATCAGTGGATTCTGTATGGGAGGGGACAGGGTGTGACTGACCATACTGGACCACCGGACACAGAAATGCAAAGTCTGTAATACTGTGTGTGTGTGTGTGTGTGTGTGTGTGTGTGTGTGTGTGTGTGTGTGTGTGCGTGTCTGACCTGGCAGTGGGGGGATCTGCTTGTCGTCTCTGGATCCTGACTGCTCGCTGGGCTGTGAGTGAAGAGTCTCCTCGGAGCCTTTGATGGGTGTGGACACCGCACCCGGTTTGGACGACACACGGTCCTCATCACGACTCCTGTGGCTGAACACACAAACACACACACAGGTCAGAAAGAGAGAGAGAGAGAGAGAGAGAGAGAGAGAGAGAGAGAGAGAGAGAGAGAGAGAGAGAATTGAGGAATTGTGGAGAGACAGAGGGAAAGAATTGTGTGTGTGTGTGTGTGTGTGTGCGTGTGTGTATCTGACAACATTAAAATCCAACACTGGGAAGGGTCCAATAGACACACGGCTCAACAGTGACATGGATGGAAACACAAGCAGGACTGGAGACAGATAAAAGAGTGTGAAAAGAGGCCTACATGTAAGAAGGAAATGGCAAGGATGATGGAACTCAATGGGAAACATGAGAATTGCTTGCTGGGTGTGTTATTGACAGGACTACTGCTTAACCAGACAGACTGTATACACACACACACGCTAACATAGACTTAGACACACACACACACACACGCTAACACACCACACACACGCTAACATAGACTTAGACACACACACACGTACACACACACACGCTGGCACAAACACATGCTTTCAAAAACACATTCGCACACCATCACACACACACACACACTCATAGGTCATGTATAGTGTGGCCACTGGTTAGTCAGTGCCCTGGAGACTGAAGACTCCATCTGTTATCTCACACACACAAGGCCTGTGGTGTCACCTACAGAACACAGAACACAGCCCCTCTCTTAGCTTTACCCCCATCCACCTAGCCATACATCCATGCATCGCAATCGTTCTCGCTCTCACTGTGTGTGTGTATGTGTGTTTGTGTGTGTGTGTGTGTTGGCCTTTAAAATCTGACTGATCTAGACTGTTCTACTTCATATGGAAATAATGTCAGGTAAAATGGTGCATAGTGTCATATCATCTCAGCATTAACACACACACACACACAAACAAAGACACACACACACGCACACACACACACAGACATGATTACAATACTCTGACTCCCTATCATCTTATAAAAACAGCCCATATGCTGTAAGGCTAGGCAAAGCTTACATGGAAGGAGAACCAGTGAGAAGTAAGGGGGCTTGTCTTTGAGCTATGCCCAGATAAGAGAGCAGGTGCTGGGCTACAGATGGGCTGGAGGCTAGGTCTGGAGACTGTGATAAGGCCTCTGAGAGAGGAGAGACAGGATGCAGGAACAATGACCAACATTAATAGACAAGCACAGCACTGCATGTAACAGATAAGTGGTCTGGGTTATCACCACAGGTGCAGGGACTCATGGGAAATGGAGTTCTACTGTCATTGGTCATTAGGAGTTAATTGTTGGAAGACACAAGTGCAGGAGGTGGTTCGTGCCTCCGCAGGAATGAACATCCACATGTATAGCTTATGCTACAGCACAGCACTGAAGGAATAGCCAGAAAAGCACTTGAGAAGCACAGATGCTTATCAAGGTCAAATGACTAATCTCACAGCGGTACCTGGGAATCAGTCAGATCTGCTTTGCAAGGTGAATGGCCTCTTCTCAAAGCCATTCCATGTCTTTGGAGAAGCCTCTGACCTCTGGGAGAGGAGGTGGAGGAGAGGAGAGGAGGCTGTTTGTGTTGCTTTTTGCGTTGTGTTGCTAAAGCTTGTTATTGTGGTGGCGACCACAGACAGACACGCACACACACAGACACACACACACACACACACACACACACACACAACTCATCTCATGTCATGTCTGAGCTCATACAGGGCTTTGGTCATACAGTTCAATGCATGTCTTTGTGCAAGAGTGTAGGGAGAGAAAGAAAAGAGAGAGAGAGGCGGGGGAAGGGAAAGGAAGAAAGAGAGAAAGACAGGGATAGAGAGAAAGAGATAGAAATAGAATAGTTGATAGTGGCAGGGGTAGACAGACAGAAGGAGACAAGGAGGGAGGGAAAAAAGGGAGAGAGAGAGAGAGAGACAAAAAAGAGAGTGAACACAGCCAGAATGCACAGGCCTAGCCAGATCCCTTCACCAACTCTGCGTCTGGAACTCAGAACAATGTGAGAATTCCATGGCTGGTCACATGACGCGAGGTTGGCACAGGCCTGGAGCTGGCATTCCACTGCTTTGTTTAGAGTCATGATGAGGTCGGGTACAGCCTGTGCCACCCTCGCCTCGCCAGCCACGCACACTCGAGCATGGGCACAATGTGACTCCGTCAGATAGGGCAAGAGTAGCACAGATTACGGGGCGCGCAGACCAACAAGAGATTAAAGGAGACTACATGAGACTACATGCCTTGGCCAAAGACTACTAGCCGCACTCTAAGCTAAACGGGGGGGATGAATGCATGAACTCATTGCACCGTTTCCTTTATATTCCTATGGAGGTACACAAGTGGGGACCCAAGTATATGAAAAGAGTGTCATCTTCCTTAAACTACACTTCCCATAATTCACTAACCTGAGCCATCAGCAACTGTGGTGAAAATGTTGTCTAGGAACCAAATGATAGGCTATGCAGCAGGAGAAAAAAACAGGCGCGGGTCTGGCCTTGTCTGGCACAGCTGTTAAACATCACCAGCATTGATGAAGAGCTCCTTGTTTACGAGATTTACACATATTATTCCAATTATCCGATGGCTATAACAGCTCATGCCCCATGGTTTTAAAGGGTATAGTGCATTAGGGCATCTGTGGGGTGAGTTGACGTGACCACCTCAGAGAATTTGCACACATCTATCTTTAACCCTTCTATCTAGGCATCCGCCATCGTCTAGTCATGTCTGGCGCCTCCTCTGGGAAACGTGCTGTCTGTCAGTCACCAGTCACCCGTCCCTGTCGCACGTCATTCCCCTGAGTTTGGCTGACATGCTTAGTCAACGACGTTGGCTGACATCTGAGACAAAATTTCAGTGACACTGTGCTTGGACGTGAGTGACGTGAGTGATGTGAGCGCTGGTGTATCATGAGATATTTATGAAGAGTCACCCCTTTAAATGACAGCCTGTATGGAAGTACTTACTCATGATTTTTACCTGCAATGCTGTTGTACTGACAAACACAGATTAACACAACCACACACTGCACATCTACAAACACAGATTAACACAACCACACACTGCACATCTACAAACATGGCTTAAACCAGCCACGTCTCTATTCCACAGTGGGGAATTTGGGAGACTTTAGGAACTTGGGCTTTCAGATATTAAGTAAAACTGCAGCAACAGAAAAGCACACAATCGTCAACCATCTGTATGTCTAACATATGGGTTGAGTGGGGAGATGGGTCAATGTGTGTGTGTGTGTGTGCTTGTGTGTGCGTGTGTGTGTGTGTGTGTGTTTTACATTGAGAGGAACATTAACAAGGATACACACACACACAACTGACTGATCAGCCTCAGGCAGTAGACACACATTTACAAACACAAACTTACCGTCAACATACATAGCCTCTTTCAAACTCAAAAACACACACAAGCACACAAGCACACACACAAACACACACACACACAAACACACACACACACAAGGTGGCTACAACAGCGCTTCACGCATCATTTCTCTGGGAAAGCTACCCCTCCATAATCCAAAAATCTCTAGAACACAGAGAATGATCTAGAACGCACAAAATCACCTAGCAACTGCAGATCCTAGAGATCTGTCTAGGGTTCCGGGCGCAGGGCCCGCTACAGAACCTTGGGCGACTTACAGCGGAAGCCCTCTGTGTGCGAATGTCACCGCCAGTCTGCGTCAAGACAAGAACCGCACAGTTAACAGAGTTAAGGTATGTGTGTGTGTGTGTGTGGTCAGGCATGGACAACATAAACACACTGTACATGTTTCTACACTGTACACACCTGTCTCTATATGTGTATGTGTGTGTGTGTGTGTGTGTGTGTGTGTGTGTGTGTGTGTATACAGTAAGTGGAGGTGTTTGTGTATGATTGATGGATAGGAGTGTGTGTGTGTGTGTGTGTATGTATATATATATATATATATATATATATATATATATATATATATATATATTAAACATGCGTATATGTGCTTGTGTGTGCGTTTGCGTACACTGTATGTGTGCTTGTGTGTGTGTGTGTGTGTGTGTGTACTGCAAGGGTGACAACAGGCCATCATTCATTGTCCTCCCTAATGGCTGCAGCAGAGTCCTCAGCAGCCATCAGTACCTCAGACTCATCCTGATGAATTAGACAGCTCTGCTCCAGCACTCACTAATCATTTCAACAGCGCTCAGAGTGTGAGTGAGTGAGTGAGTGAGTGAGTGTGTGTGTGTGTGTGTGTGTCTCTGTGTGTGTGTTTGTGTGTGTGTGTATGTTTGTGAGTGTGTGTGTCTGTATGTGTGTGTGTGTGTGTGTGTTTGTGAGTGTGTGTGTCTGTGTGTGTGTTTGTATGTGTGTGTGTGTGTGCGTGTTTGTATGTGTGTGTGCGTGTGTGTGTTTGCAGGTGTGTGTGTGTGTGTGTGTGTGTGTTTGGATGGGCAGGCGGATGCCAATCAGTGTTATCTGTGGGGCTGGTGACGAGTGGCGAGGGGGGATGGTAGTGGTGTAATGACGTGTGCTGACGTATGTGTGTGTGTCTGTGTGTGTGTGTGTAAGAGAAAGAAAGAGAAAGAGAAAGAGAGAGAGAAAGAGAGAGAGAGAGAGAGAAGATGAGAAGAGTAATCTCCATGGTTCAGTAGGCAGAAGCCACAGTGCATGTATGTTGTGTACCATTGACTCTGGGGGGACATGTTAATGTTTTTAATGAGACTTTAAATCATGGTTCCTCTCTCTTTCTCTCTCTCTCTCACACACACACACACAAACACACACACACACACACACGCACAAAACGTATTTGCAATGATTCATTCACATGAGATGCACACACCTGTAAGAACACAGACACACAGACATTGTTTTTGAGAATACACACATTACAGAAACATGCAACACACACCTAACTACACAAACACACACACATGGGAACACTCTCTCACACTCACACTCCCATTTCTCTCTGACCAAGTGCAGGGTGTATAGTTAACTTGCCCTGAGATAGACAATCATGCACACTGGTACCAGAGGCACTACACATGCTAGTCCTGTGGGGAGGCGTGCATGCGTGTGTGTGTGTGTGTGTGTGTGCGTGTGTGCGTGTGTGTGTGTGTGTGTGTGCATGTTGCAAACTCATTAAAATAGTGCCTTTGGCAATATAGAGCAGCAGGTCAAGGGTTAATGAGTAGTGGGAGAGGGGACCATGATCTGAGAGAGAGAATGTGTGTGTGTGTGTTTATGAATGTGTGTGTACTCTTCTTTCACATGGTTTCTTCCTTCTCTTGAGCTTGTCTACAGCAATCTCTCTCTCTCTCTCTCTCTCTCTCTCACTTTGATGCTCTACCCTTTCTTCTTCTTTCATTCTTCTACCTCAATAATCTGTCTGATCCATTCTTTGCCTCATCCCATCTTCCTTCTTCCCCTCTCTTTCTCCCTCTCTCTCCTCCACTCTCTCTATCTTTCCACTATCACATCCCTTTCCCTCCATTTTTTCCTCTTCTACTTCTCCCTCCCTCCTCCTCTCTCTCTCCATCCCTCCTTCTCCTCTCGGCAATCTCCATCTGGGCCATCTGAGCGCATCGCAGCTAATTGCAGTGATGCGGCCGTGCGAAGGGCGCCGCAGCTTCCCAGCATTCCCTTTGGCGTAAACAGACGAGCAGGCAGGCAGGCAGGCAGGCGGGCGGGCGGGCAGGGCGGGCGGCCGGGCAGGCAGAGGGGCACTGCCTGTGCTCCGTGCTCGGTGCTCCATGCTCTCTGCAACGCGTGGCGTCCCGGTCCCCTGCTCGCCGAGTGTGCCCCCTCTCAGAGGAAGTGTCAGGCCTGTGTTGTGTCAAACACAGCAACAGCAGCAGCAGCAGCAGCAGCAGGGGCTGGAACCTTCTGTGCCTTTGCTAAGTGCCCACTGTACCCACCACCGCTACTGCACCAGATCCATACACCAGCAGTGCTCTAGGTGCCCGCTGTACCCGATACTGTGCCCAGATCCATACACCAATAGCAATTTGAGTGCCCACTGTACCCACTACTCTGCCCAGATCCATACACCAGCAGTGCTCTCAGTGCCCGCTGTACCCGATACTGTGCCCAGATCCATACACCAATAGCAATTTGAGTGCTCACTGTACCCACTACTCTGCCCTGATCCATACACCAGCAGCACTCTCAGTGCCCGCTGTACCCGATACTGTGCCCAGATCCATACACCAGCAGCGCTCTCAGTGCCCGCTGTACCCACTGTATACTATTTGCTTTAACCCATGTTCATACACTTACTCTAGCCAACCTATCTGCCACCTCTATGCACCCTATGTACCTCTATGCACCCTATGTACCTCTATGCACCCTATGTACCTCTATGCACCCCATGCCAACCAGCTCCACCAACATTTCACAAGCACACAGAAGAGAATGTATACGCTTTTGATCCCATGAGGGATATTTGGTCTTTGCATTTAACCAATGGTGAACTAGCGAAACACACACAGCACACGGTGAAGTGAAGTACACACTAACCCAGAGCAGTTGCCGACCTGCTATAGCGGTGCCTGGGGAGCAGTGAGGGGTTAGGTGCCTGCTCAAGGGCACTTCAGCCACGGCCCACTGGTTGGGGATCGAACTGGGAACCCTTCGGTTACAAGCCTGAAGCCCTAACCAGTAGAGTATGGCTCTCCAATGGCTGTCCCTCCTCTCTCACCAACACCAGGCCTACAAATAATGTGCACTGTTATGGCACTTCTCAAAGTGCCCTTTCATGGGCATCTCCCAGTAATGCCCGTCAGTGCAAGAGGGTTTCTGCTCTCTTCCACCCACTTTACCTCTTTGATCCCATCTCAGCGCCTGTCACACGGCCCTGCTCTTCCCCAAAGGAACAGGACCGGCACTGTGCTGTATTTGGGTTGGCCTGAGTCACAGTGTGTGGGTATATAATGCTGTTGGCATCAGGCTCAACCCTGGCAGTGGCTGTTTACCACTGTTGCCGAGCAACGTGGTTTGGAAAGGGAGAGCAGCTTCGCCACATGTTCCTCTGCTGTGCTAAAACTTGGCTGTCAGCTCTTATTTGTAATAAACATTTAATTTCCTGTCCTCGACCGCAGCAATCTCTCCAAGCTACATTTAGAGGAAGCCCCGGACTGTAACACAGAGATCAGTATATTATGGGCTGTAATTTCAGGAATCTGGCAGCATTGTTGTCATGCCGATGGTAAGCCATGTTGCGGTTAGCATGAACAGGAGGCCAGACCGTTGCGTCCGCATGGAATGCGCTTTATTCCTGTTTTGTTCCAACTTACAGGAAAAGATTCAATTTTTTGTGACTAAGAAAGAGACTCAGTTGTCTGCTTCAGAGGAAAGAGGGTGTGGCCCTTAATCTCAGAGAGTGACACCACGGCATCTGTATCCAGTCTACAAAGATTCCCCAGCATCATTTCTTGCATTCAATTTACTGCAATCTTTTGCTCAGAGTCTGAGGTGAAGTAATGAATAAACATTAAAAAACATGGATGCTGGACTACCATTTGAATCAAACAATGTGAAATATTCACACATACACACACACACACACGCGCGCACACACACATAGACACTATATACACAAACTGGGACATTGGGGGATTTTAGAGTGATT
Source organism: Tenualosa ilisha (assembly GCA_015244755.2). Taxonomy (NCBI): domain Eukaryota; kingdom Metazoa; phylum Chordata; class Actinopteri; order Clupeiformes; family Clupeidae; genus Tenualosa; species Tenualosa ilisha. Next base: position 1,423,267 of record PYXC01000135.1, on the reverse strand, counting down.
GACAGACAGTGTCACAACCAATCATTTGTACACATACGCACACACATAGGCAAAAAACACGCACAAACACAGACAGACACACTTACTTTCGCCTCCGACTGATTTGAGAAGCATTGGCAGCAAGGCAAAAGAGAAGGAGAGAGGTGGGAAGCGAGAGAGGCAGGGAGAGGGAGAGAGAAAGGGCGAGATAAGGCATAGAGGAGAAAAGAAAGAAAAAAAAAAGAGGTGACTGTGATGAAATGACAAGCAGCGGGGAGGAAATGAGGCACATATCCCGTGTCACTTCCTGGGGGACTTCCTGTCACCCAGACCAATGACTAAGCCCCTGCTCTGGACACCATGATGGCAGGGGTGCAAAAATGGGCCTAGCACCATGGAGCCAATCACAGCACAGAGTTTGGGCAATAGGACAATCAATGGGTACCTCATGTCAACCTCTGAACCCTCTGTTAGTGTGTGTGTGTGTGTGTGTGTGTGTGTGTGTGTGTGTGTGTGTGTGTGTGTTGTTGTGTGTGTACATGTGACAAGATACTATTGCCAAGTGCTTATAGTTTATTCCATCACTAAATGAGACAATTGATTATTTCATTGAGCGAGGTATACAGGACCTCAAGTGCCCTTTGTGTGAGTGTGTGTATGTCTGGCTGTGTGTCCAAAGAACTGTCCCTGTACATTCAACCACACAGAACCCCTGTGGCATATTTTAGCTGCACAGTGTTCTACTTCCACTTCAGTCCACAGTGTTGACTCTAAATGTATGGACATCACGTATCACAATCTGTGTGTAATGGCTGCTGTGTGAAACACTCAGAGGATTGTGGGTAATGTAGTTTATTTAATTTTTTTGGGGTCTTACCTGCCATTGCTGATCTGCTGAGGGGAGTGTCTGGAGAGGTCCGAGGGCTCGGAGCGCTTGTCCGGTGACCGAGACCGCGCTCCACGCGTCCGTTCATGGGAGTGGTCAGACGTCAGAGAGTGGATCTCAGAGATGTCTGCACAGACACACCATGTAACACATCTGTTAGAAATGGTCTCTGGTATATATCATATGCTAACTGTTATCAACCAAGTTCAGATGCAAAACCCTCTAAGTCAATCTTCAGAAAAAAAACGCAAAAATTAAGTTGTTTAATAATTTCTTAAAATAATCTCTATCAAACTGCAATTTAAATGCTATTATCAAGTAAAAACAAAACACTCCAAAACAGTCCCTTTGGAGTTGGACTGATAAGAAAGTTTATCAAAAGTATATAAATATATATTTCTGTAAATTCATCGCAAATGGACTTAGAGGATTTTGCATCTGAACTCTTCACATTAAGATACATACATACATGTTGTCCTATGAAATAATATGCTACAGCAGAGTTACTAAGACAACAAGGCACAATGGTTTTCCCATGGCATGACATGTAAAGTCCACCATCTTATGAGCTACTTTAGTCATTACTATGGTGTAAAAATGCCAACGACTCCTTGAAGCAGAAGCTCCAGACACTTTTCTCAACAAGAGCTGTGAGCATATAAATCATCATTAATTCACCATAGCTGCCAATCAGTTTCTCTGAAAATCATTCAACCACTACAAGTGATGCACCGACATCAACCCATCATCAGCACCTGCCATTACTGTTGACCAATGTCAGCTATCAGCAAATAATGTGACATTTACTGATGGCAGTAGCCAATGTTCATCAACTATGCTGCCTTGATTTTGCACTAGCTACATGTTGGGACTGGCGCATTTAAAAACAGTGCTGTAATGTTTCTTTTTTTCATTATTAATTAATATATATATTTTTTTATTATTAATTAATATATATATTTGGTTACAAAAGAATTAGAAGCAAAGACTAATTCAACAACAACAACAACAAAAAAATTGTCTTGTCACCCAAATTGCTATTTTTAACGTCACACTAGAATTTCACAATCACTGCGTCCCTAATCACTACCCATAATGCCCTTGGGCTTTGTGCCCTCACCGTCTCTGTCAGAGTTGGCGGAGGGAATGCTGTCATCCATGTCGGGGATGTTGAGGAGCGTGGCGCGCTCGTCTCGCTGCACCACCATCTTCAGCTTGCCCTTTGATCTCTCAATCAGCTTCTTGGCATCAATCAAAGACAGGTTCTCAGTTACTGTGCCATTAATCTAGTATAGGGAAGGACAGAGAGAGAGACAGAGAGAGAGAGAGAAAGAGAGAGAAAGAGAGAAAGAGAGAGGGGCAAAGGTTAATTTAGATACATAAGTTTAAGATTACAAGTTTCCTTTCACATTTCTTTTCTTTCTTTCTTTTTATTTCTCTCTTTTATTTAGTTTCTATATTCACCCCTTCTGTTTTTTCATTCAGTTTGTAGTGGAGAGGGAGAGAGGGGGAGAGAGAGAGAGAGATACACATATTTCGTCGCAAAGAAGGATAAGCATGTAGGATGAGGAGATATTATACTGCGTATTTTCACAAACAATTTCCCCGCAGCATTCTTGTACACATCTATCTCTCTCTTTCTTTCTCTCTCTCTCTCTTTCTGTGTGTGTGTGTGTGTGTGTGTGTGTGTGTGTGTGTGTGTGTGTGTATTTGTGAAGGCACCAGTGGCTGTCTCACCGATCACAGGCTCATGAGTGCTTCGTAGGGAAGCAGTGATGATGACAACAGTGAAAAATGCATGAGGTCTTTAAACGTGTCTGTGTCTGTGTGTGTGTGTGTGTGTGTACGCGCGTGTGTGTGTTTCAGTGAGCTCACGCCAGTTCACGCCAGCTTTCAGCACATCACACTAACCACACACACACACACACACACACACACACACACACACACACACACACACACACACAGTCAAATCACTGCTCCGCTCCGCTTTAAATATTCATCAGCCAGCCAGATCGCCTGCCTGTGCATGACACACAACTTACAGACCAGTGGACCGCTAAACACAGAGAGAGAGAGAGAGAGAGAGAGAGAGAGAGAGAGAGAGAGAGAGAGAGCAAAGGAGAGAGAGAAAGGGAGGGAGAAGAAGAGAGAAGTAAAACAGATAAATGGAGAGGAAAAAAAGAAAGAGGGACTCCGGCAATGGAAAATAAGGAGTAAACCAGGGACTGAAAACAGAGGGAGAAAAGAAAAAGAAAGGATAGAGAATGAGCGAAAGAGAAAGAGAAAAGAGAGAGAGAGATAGAGACAGAGAGAGAGAGAGGGAGAGAGAGAGCGAGTGTGATGGTCTTTTGACATGGCGAGGCTAAGCCAAATTGGTAGCTGGGAGCGTGTAAATTCTCCTGACAATGCGGAGTAAAGCCTTCCCATGAGTCCGAGTGGCTGGCTGACAGGCGGAATTCCACTGAGCGCAGAGGGCAGATGTGGCGTGCCAGCTCCACACAAGCAACCAGAGATAAAACGAGAGTGTGAGTCTGTGTGTGGGTGTGGGTGTGTGTGTGTGTGTGTGTGTGTGTGTGTGTGGTGTGTGCATTTGAGGTATGTGTGTATGTGTATTCATGTGTAATGCCTGTGTGTATGTGAACACATTTGTGTGTGTGCGTTTGTGTGTGTGTTGGAGGGGAGGGGGTTTAAGGTTGTGTGTGTGTGTGTGTGTGTGTGTGCGCGTGTGTGTGTGTGTACAGGTTTAAAAAAAAAAAAACAGTAGGGTGATGTATCCTGTATTGTGCTGTATTCTGTGTGGAGTATGACTCATGTGGGGTCCAGCTCATGCCACTGTGACATCACAGCCATCTCTTCACTCTGACCACTCCCCCTCACATCTTTCTTCCTCTTTGTCCAAACCCACCTCTCACTTCAATTCGCTCCAATTCAATTCAAAGGTGTTTTACTGAAGATGAAGAAGGTGTTTGGAATGCCCTAGCAATAATTCTGAACACAGCATAGAAACACAACAACACTAGAAAAGCACTCAGAGAGAGCAGACCTCCGCCAAGGCAATATAGGATCACTGACCCAACACAAATTCCAGGTGGTGTTCAGGATCACCACGGAAATGCATTCATCCACGCTGTCAGAAAATTTCATCCAATTCTCTGCTGTACTTTTTCGAGTTATCTTGATCAGTTGTCGAGTTATGCTCACGGACAGACAGACAAACGGCGAAAAAAAAACGTAACCTCCTTGGCGGAGGTAACAATGCAGTACATAATATCTCACTATCTTTATTTCTCCCCCAATCTGATTCAGTCCAATTCCCATATAATAAAAGTTTAATGCTTTACTGACGTGACTAATAAGACATTGCTCTGGCCAGAGCAGTCATGGAGAGGACGAGGGGGGAAGATATTCACTCTCTCACCTTCAGCACTACGTCTCCTTCCTGGATGTTGCCGTCTCGTGCTGCCAGACTCTCGGGGGAGATGTCCTTCACAAAGATGTGGCTGGCCAAACGCAGACCATATTCTGCAACAGCACACACACACACACACACAAACACACACACACACACACAAGCAGAACAATATAAATAACAAAATGAATTTGTTGTGCTAAATATGAAAAATGCAAAGCCGAAATCCAAGAGCACAACAAATGATACAAGTGTTATATCTTTTCACCTAAAGAACACAAAAACAAACAGTCTAACGCTGTACATGTACGCAAAATAATACGCACATATGCACAGACATGCTCTGCACTTGGGGAATTAACACAAGTGACCTTGGCAATACATGCAGATACACACAAGGACACACAACCACACACACGACCATGCACACACACACACACACACAACCATGCACACACATACACACCTTCGTTCTTGCGGGACTTAACAAGGGTGACTTTGGCAGGGCGTGGTGGGCCGGAGGTGGACGCCACTGAGCGAGGGGAGGCACTCCTGTCGCGGGATGTGGCCCGCTCTCTCCGTTCGCTACGCCGACCCGTCCCTGAGCCCCCGCTGGCTCCCCCGTAGGCTCCCGGCCCGTTGTAGTCCTCCTCGTCGCTCTCGTCCTCTCGCTCCGACATCGTCTCACGGTCGCCCTGCCGAGCCACCGGGATCTGCACCTTCCGCTTGCGTCGGATCGTCTGCACAGGAGAGGAGAGGAGTGGGGAGGAGGAGAGGGGAGGAGGAGAGGGAGGAGAGGAGGGAAAAAGAGAAGAGAAGAGAGGAGAAGAGAGGAGAAGAGAAGGAGCGAAGAGTGGGGAGAGGTGGAAAGAGGTGAGGAAAAAAGAGGAGATGAGAAAGGTTGAGAATGGTAGAGAGAGAAGTGGAGGACAAAGACACAGGACTTTCACTGACTTACATTCACTTCAGCACATTAAACTCAATGATCCTGGTGTGTGTGTGTGTGTGTGTGTGTGTGTGTGTGTGTGTGTGTGTGTGTGGTGCATGAGCATGACTGGATGTGAGCTCACACACACGGACGTTTGGGTGGACATCAGTATAATCATTCAAGTATTTTTGTGGTGTGTGTGTGTGTGTGTTTGTGTCTAAGTGTGTCTGTGGAGGAAGTGCGAGGAAGTAAGATAACAGGAACACAAACAACTTATATGTGTTATGAACGTGTGTGTGTGCGTGTCTAAGGGCAGGAGACAACTGGATTCATTCAGCACGACTGTGTGTGTGTGTGTGTGTGTATGTGTGTGTATGTGTGTGCAAGTGTGAGGGACTGAGGGAATAAGATGACAGGTATGCATTCTCTGCATTCCAGCATGCAAACCCTCAATAGTGATCTTTGAACCCTACACCTCTTTATACCCATAGAAACAAGGCAGGAGGTGTGTGTGTGTGTGTGTGTGTGTGTGTGTGTGTGTGAGTGGGGGGGGAGAGAGAGA
>PYXC01000135.1:1400000-1410000 GCA_015244755.2 Tenualosa ilisha | reverse complement strand
GTGTGTGTGTGTGTGTGTTGTGTGTGTGTGTGTGTGTGGTGTGCATGCCCGAGTGAAGGGGTTCGGTAGATCTATAAATAGTCCTAATTATCCCTGATTAAAGTTTTGGGAGGAATGAAAAAAACATCAGAATAATCCTGAGTGGTCAGCAATTAGAGTGAGACCATGAGGAGGGAGGGATGGAGGGAGAAAGAGAGAGAGAGAGGGAGAGAGAGAGAGAGAGAGAGAGGGAGGGGGGGCAGAGAGAGCGACAGAGAGAGAGAGAGCGGGGAGTTGGGGGGTGGGGGGGAGAGCAAGACAAAGAGAGAGAGAGAGAGGGAGAGAGGGAGAGAGAGAGTCCTGACTACTGGTCTAAATGACCAGAACTTTCATCCCTTTGTTCTCATCATCCCATCCCTCTTTCTCCATCCCAAAATCCATTAGGAAAATCACAACTAGCTGAAAAATATGGAGCATGGAAAACTTGGACACAATCAAAACTGGAAGCCTGAAAACACTGGAAACAAAAAAGAGGGAGAACTTGTTGAAAGAAAGAAAGAAAGAAAGAAAGAAAGAAAGAAAGAAAGAAAGAAAGAAAGCGTGGGAGAGGTACAAGATGCCATTCTCACAAGAGCAATATAACACAGGGACCCACTATAACCTTAGGTATACGTTCAGTCACAAACATTCATCACATCATGACTGTCAAACGTCAGCACACACACACGCGCGCGCGCACACACACACTCAAACCCTAATAATACATTCTTGCATCAAACTGTGTCCATTTTAAGCGCAGAAGTGCCTATTTTTGGCTGGTGTTATTTATAGACAAGCTGTGCCAGTCTCCAGTGGCCCTACTCGGCTGCTATTGTCCAAGGCTTCAGCTAACATTGGCATGGAGGCTATTTATGGCCTCACACAGGGGCATCTGCCTGCAGATAAACTGAATGCCAGTGACACACACACACACACACACACAGAGAGAGAGAGAGAACACACACACACACACACAGAAAGAGAGAGAGGTTGGATGGATTTTAAGGGTTGTCAGACATGAGTAAGCGTGTGTGTGTGTGTGTGTGTGTTTGTGTGTATATTCATGCATGCATGTGCATGAGTGTATGTGTGTGCACGTGTGAGTGTGCTCACCACTGATTGTGTGAAAGGCAGGAAGTGAGCGGGAGCTGGGATTCTGCAGACAGGAAGTCTCTATCCTGTTTACCAGGAATTCTCTAAAGCGAAGGTGAGGGCCTGACATGGCCAGACACACACTGAAACAAACCCAACATGGCCACCACACACCACACAGACCAAACAGCTCCAGGCAATGTGCTGGCATAAATGTACACATGACACAGTGTGTGTGCGTGTGTGTGTGTGTGTGTGTCTGTGGCATGAATATACTGTACATATGATACTGTGTGTGTGAGTGTTTGTGTGTGTGCGTACACGTACATTGTGAGCGTGTGTATGTATGTGTGTGTTTGTGTGCAAGAGTCTTAATGTGTGTGTATATTAAGTGACTGTGCATGCGTGCACGCGCGCGCACAAGTGAGTGTGTGTGTGTGTGTGTATGGGTTAGCAAGAGATAAAGAGAGGCTTGACATACTGTTTTAATGTTAAGAGTGAGCACTCCTATGCAGGTGGGGGCGGCTAATGAGGAGGATGAGATGAGAGGGGGATGGGAAAAGGAGGAGAGAAGAGAAGAGTAGACGAAAGGAGAAGAGAGAAGAAAAGAGGAGAGAAGAGAAGATGAGAGTAGAGGAAAGGAGAAGAAAGAAGAGAAGAAGAAAGAAGAGAAGAGAAGAAGAGAGAAAACACACAATTAGACACACACAATTAGAAAAGATGAAAAGGAGAGAAGAGAAAAGGACACAGACAAGAGGAGAGAAAAAGTGGGGATGACAGTAAAAGAGAAGAAACTCAGAAATCTCCACTATTAAAAAAAAAAAAAGAGAAACTCAGTTTGGAGATCCACCCCGTTACTCACATATGATGCTCCACTGACGAGCTCTGCTTCGGCTCACAATACACCCTTACACCACATTACATAACAACTGGCCTGGTAGGATGCTTCAAAGTCAGCATTTAGAATCACACACACACACACACACACACATACACAAATAAACGTGTGTGTGTGTGTGTGTGTGTGTGTGTGTGTGTGTGTGTGTGGGGAAGCACAGCGGTAGGAGCCCTTTAAGCTCTGCAGTAAAGATCAGCCCTGCAGTATCAGGAGGATCTGAGATCAATGTGAGACTCACTGCACTGAGGCAAACAGACACACACCATCCCTCACTATCCCGCCTGATAACACACACACACACACACGCGCACACACACACACACGCGCACAGACATGCAGGGAATCAAGATTACTGTGCTAAAGATTACAGCTTTAAACTGCTGCAGCACAGTCACAACGGATATCGTGAAGACAGAGGACACATTTACGCATATTGATCAGTATCAAAACTGAGGAAACACCCGAGCACGCGCGCACACACACACACACACACACACACACACACACACACATACCCTTCAGGAACACCACCTAAGTCAACTATTACATGTGACTGCCTGCAATGCCCAGACACACACACAAATGAACAAACGCGTGTGTGTGCAGGCATGTGCACACACACACACACACACACACACACACACACGTAAGAAAGCTACTGCAACTCACAGCCTCTTGGATCATCATTGAAATTCCGGATGGCAGCATCCATGTCACAGCGCCCAGAGTTCAGATCCCCATGGTAACGACCCTCACGTAAGCTTCCGTGAGCTCCAAGCACCGTGGAGAACATTTACCTTCTCACACACACTCGCATGCACACACACAAACACACACATGCGAACACAGAGTGTCCTCACATGCCACAAGCTCGCCCTGACCCAAAGGTAAATACAGACACGCATCTACAGTATGTGCGACAAGACACGCAAATGTATGTGGGCACCTACACACACGCACCTTCACACACACACTCACACACACACTCTCTCTCTCTCACACACACTCACACACACACACACTATCTGCCTATCTAACAGTCTCCCCTTCAGCAGTGTCCCATCCACACGTCTCTCTGCAGCTCCTCTGCCTCTCTTTCTCTCCTCCACCTCGCTCTCCCTCTCCCTCTCTCTCTCTCTTCCTCTCTCCTCCACCTCTCTCTCCCTCTGTCTCCCTCTCTCTCTCCACCACCTCTGGCTCAGCATTGAAGTGTAAGATATATGCAGCTCACGGCTGCGGGCTTTTCCTTAAACCAACCCGCACATGCACGCACACACGCGCACACACACACACCACACACACACACACACACACACACACACAGAGTCTTCTCTCACTGCATCAGCAGCACCTGCATACAAGCTATATGAGCTATAGCTATAGGGTGGGGGGTGGGGCCAACAGAGATGTAAGTGAGTGAGTGAATGAATGAATGAATAAGTGCATGAATGAGTCAATGAGAGAGACAGAGAAAGAGGGGGAAAGGCAGATCAGTGATTTGGGATTGAGTAAATGAATGACTGGCTATGTGTGTGTGTGTGTGTGTGTGCTCACTGACAGATGATGATATTACTCTCACTGAGGCACAATGGCACTTCTCTTTAGGGAAATACTCTATTTCTTCATAATTCTACTTTACACACACAAACACACACACATCTGATAGGATTACTCCTATATGTGCATGTGAGAGGGTGTGAGTGTGTGAAGGGATATAAAGATCATGGAGAGAAGGTGAGGAACGTGGAGCACTCAGGGGGGTGGGAGAATGGAAAAAAGAAAGGGATAGAGGATAACAAAGCAAAGGAGTGCAAGAGAAGGAGAGGTCAGTGGGATATACCGGTCTACCAGTCTAGTGTGAGTGTGTGTGTCTGTCTGTCTGTCTGCCAATGCAAGTGTATATAGTTCTATACTGTGTGCACAATTGAAAGGCACTCACATTTCAAAGGGCTGCTGCAGTGCTTAGCGCACACACACATACAGACACACACAAACACACGCACACACACGCAAAGAGAGAGAGAGAGAGAGCGAGAGAGCAGGATCTGCAGTATTTATCTCCCTGTAAACCTTGTCACATGATTTATTTCTGGTTCTACTCTTCTTCTTCTGACAGCCTCTGATCCCATGGTAAGCACACACACACACACATACACACACACACACACGCACGCGCAGGTACACGCGCACACACACACACACACACACACACACATTTGGTTGAGTCAACACTGCAGCCGCACTGTGTGCAGTAGCTTTCCTGTAGCCATGGAGTGAGCAGGACACACAGAGAAGGCCAACAGAGGCACAGATGCTGCTGGGACTGACTGTATGTAAACACTGCACCAAAACTACCATAAACATTAGCCTTCTGCACACACACACACACACACACACACACACACTAACACACACTCATACACTCATTGTGTGTGTGTGTGTGGTGTGTGTGTGTGTGTGTGTGTGTGTGCGTGCCTGAGATAAAGTGTGTGTGCATGAGAGTGCCTGAGTGAGTGTGTGTGAGTGTTTGCTTTAGACAGCTTAGCCTGACAGAAGAGCATCCTGAGCTGCACCAAAGACTGCCAATGTTTACCATCACTACAGCCAGCAGGTGTGTGTGTGTGTGTGTGTGTGTGTGTGTGTGTGTGTGTGTGTGTCTGTGTGTGAGCGCGGGTGAATGTTGTTGATGTGTGTTAAGCTACACAGTGGGGTGTTCTGCTATGTGGTAAAAAGCTTAAAAATAGCAGATCTGTGAAAGCAGCTGTTTCAGTGTTATATTTATAGACTGCACAAAGGCTGCTCTGATACATTTCAGTTCCAAGACACACTCTCCTTAGCGCACATGCACATGCATGCACATATGCAAACACACACACACACACACACAATGTAAAGAGAGGATCAAAACCATCTTTGATGCAGGAGAGGGAAAAGGACATGAATCTCATTGGCCCACTAAAACCACGCTTTTATAACTGAGTGGACAGAAAACAGAGATGAAAATGTGTGTACTTGTGTGTGTCTGTGTGTGTGTGTGTGTGTGTGTGTGTGTGTGTGTGTGTGCAGTGCTTTGGGAATTATTCAGCCAGTACTTTGCCAGACACATGCAGCATGTTTCAAATCTGAATTTTACTGAGGAAAAAGATGAACAGAGGGAGAGGGAGAGGGAGAGAGAGAGAGAAATACAGAAGGCTAGAACGAGAGAGAAATACAGGAGAAAGAGAGAGAGAATGAGTGATAGTACAAGATGCTTAATCCGTTTAAGCAGCTCCCTGCAATCAAAGTCTAAAAATAAACCATAACACAGAGTAGTGAGAAATGGTGTGTGCGTGTGTGTGTGTGTGCGTGTGTGTGTGTGTGTGTGTGTGTGCGCACATGTGCCTGAGAGTACAGTGAGTGTGGTGAGTGGATTGGATGGAGTTTTTCAGGGGTCGGTTTTCCACCAATCACGGAGCTTGTCAGCATGCATACGTTGCCATACTTACGTCGTAACCACGACGACATTATCCATTCTCAAGCTGCATCCCAGAGTAAGGAGGGACCAAAGAGCAGCTGCACTGTCTCTTAACACACACACACACACACGCACACACACACACAGACCCTCAGCATCGGTTCATCCCATTAGACACAAACCCAGTCACACACAACAACAACAAAAACAACCCACACAGACACACACACACACACACAGACATGCAGACACAGATGCATACGCGCACACACACACACACACTGAAATGCAGACACAGACACACATTGCCACAGGGGTAGCAGCACTGGGGTTGTGATGTAACAGGAGCATGCTCTGACATACAGTAGACAGGGCAGGTGACTGGGCTAAACAGAACACAGAGTAAGTGTGTGTGTGTGTGTGGTGAGTTTGGTGCGCTGAGAGAGATGTGATGTGTATTATTATTGTTACTGGTATTATGTGTGCTTTGCAATACTTTATAACATTACAGACATGCCAATAAAGCTCCTTGAATTTGTATTTGAATTTGAGAGAGAGAGAGAGAGAGAGAGAGAGAGAGAGAGAGAGAGAAAAGGTGGAGAATAAATATTAGGGAACCTGTGGGGTGGATGACACACAGGAGTGATGGGCCAAATTCATTATGATGAGAAAGAGAGTCTGTGTTTATCTGTGTGTGTGTGTGTGTGTGTGTGTGTGTGTGTGTGTGTGTGTGTGTGTGTGTGTGTGTGCGCGCGTGCGCGTTTGGAGTTAAGTGACAAGGATAAGAATGATGAGAGCGATGAAGAGGACATTGATTATAATGAGAGAACATAAATATCAGTCGAGTCAAGAGCTTTCACTTATGAGTTTGTGTGTGTGTGTGTGTGTGTGTGTGTGTGTGTGTGTGTGTGTGATAGAGAGAGAGAGAGAGAGACAGTGTGTGTGTGTGTGTGTGTGTGTGTGTGTGTGTGTGTGTGTGTGGTGTGTGTGTGTTTTGAGACAGAGCGTGTTGAAAGGGCATGGCTGAGTGGGTGTAGTGTTGATAATGTTTTGGGAAGGAGAAGACGGAAACAGCAGAGAAGAAAAGAAAAAGGAGATGAGGAGAGGAGAGAAGGATGATGACAGAGAAGAAAGGAAAGGCGTATCCGACCTTTGACCTTTCGGTTTTCTTCAGTGACCAGTGAAACAAGGACATCCCCCAAAATACAGTGCTACTAAGTCATACTGCTTTACCAGCCTGACAAGAAAAGCAAAAACTCCAGAAAAGAGGAGATGAGATGAGAAAAGAGGAGAGGAGTGGAGAGGAGGGGAGAGAAGAGGAGAGGAGAGGAGATGAGAGGAAGTGAGCGGAGGAGAGGAAGAATGTGCATGTGAGAGGGTGTGTGTGTGAAGGGATATAAAGATCATGGAGAGAACAACAGAAGGTGAGGAACATGGAGCACTCAGGGGGGTGGGAAAATGGAAAAAAGAGAAGGATAGAGGATAACAAAGCGAAGGAGTGCAAAGAGAAGGAGAGGTCAGTGGGATAGACAGAGGCGACAATGGGGACTAATGAAAAGAATGAAAGAGGGAGAGAGAGAGAGAGAGAGGAGGGGAGTTGAGGACAAAGATGAATAAGAAATGAACAGAACTGAAGGAGAAGAAGAAGGCAAGGGCAAAGGAGTGGTGGAGTAAAACAGGAAAGGCAAAAGTGAGGGAAAAAGAGAGGACAGAGGAGGATGAAGGGATGAAAGAGAAAAGAGAGAGATAGTGGGAGAACAAGAACAACAACACAAAGAAGTGGGAGACGAGACAAGAATGGAGAGATAGAGGTAGAAAACAAAAGAAGGAGAGAACGTGCAGAATAACAAAGACGATGAGAGAGGAATAGAAGGAGAGAGAAGAGAAGGAGGCAGGGAGGAGAGGAGTAGCAGTTATGTGGTGTCTGAAGAAGTGTGAAAAAAGAGATGGAGAGGAAGAGAAGAGAGAAAAGAGAAGAAAAGGAATAGAGGACAGAAAGAGAAGAGAGATGAGAGAGAAGAGAGAAGAGAAGAAAAGAGGAAAAGAAAAGAGAGCAGAGAGGGAAGAGAGGACAGCAGTGATGTGTTGTCTCTAAGGCAGTGAGCTGACGAAACGCCCCGTGCTGCAGTTAGTACACTTGAACCAGCATGCACTAATTACATGTGAGGAGTCTCTCTCACACACACACACACACACACACACACACACACACACACACACACTCTCTTTCTCTCTCTCTCTCTCTCTTCCTTTTTTATGCATCACTCTCTCTTGCTCCCTTGCATTCTTCGATTCTTTTTTGAGATTCTCATTACCTCACTATCTTCCGATTGTGTCTTTATTTCTGTCTTTCCCTCTCTGACCTTTCCATCACTGTACTCTCCTCTATTCACACACACACACACACACACACCACACACACACACACACACACACACACACACACACACTAATGTTCATTGCTAATAGTTGAGGGAATAGGGAAAAATCACAAAACCCATAATCCTAGTGTTTGGATTAAAATGTTAATCTCCGTGCGTCGTACTTCTCTTAAAGTCCTGCAACTCTCCCAGTGGCAACAGAGCCTGTGCTCAGAGAGAGAGAGGGAGAAAGAGAGAGAGAGAGAGAGAGAGAGAGAGAGAGACAGGAGGAGACATGCACACTCTGGCACACACACGTGCACCCATACATTTTAATTCTTTTATTTGGATCTCAACACAGCGTAAGAATTAAAGATCCAAACAGTGGCCTGATATATGGCACAGAATTGCACAGGTCTGATCAAACACCAACTCATCACGTAAGGTTCATGGGTGTACTTGGCATCTTCGTCTCCAGATGGACAACACACACACACACACACACACAGGGAGAGAGAGAGAGAGAGAGAGAGAGAGAGAGAGAGAGAGAGACATAAAAGCATGCACACACACACATTCACATAAATACATAGACACGTGCATAAATGTAACTGCAAGTACAGCAAATGGATCCAATTCTATCTGAAGGCTACTCACGTTTATGTTAAACTTCCAACTGCACCTCAAAGCAGGTCAAGTCAAGCTCTAGCACCAGAGCAAAGAGACTTCTCTTACATGTGACCTTAAACTGCTCCACTCTTTACTTGCCTGTGTCTTTGGACTCTGCAAATAAATATTAGGAAAAACCCAAAGGCTTTAAAACCAATGGCCACAGTGTGAGTACTTTTAGCAGAAGCTATTCTAATATGCTGTTTAGTTAAACTCTACAGTGAAAAGCCATTAAGGAGGACCTGTTGACCCTGGAGTGAAATGAACAGCATCTGATATTTAGACTGATGTGCTGTGGTTGACCTTTGATCCCTCACCAGTCAAGGAAGCCAAAGCTTCTTACATCGTGTTGTCATGGTGATGAGTGGGCTCTCGAAACGGCACAGCAGCACTTGACCTGTCTGTCCTAGGCGTTACGAATGTTATTCCATACCTGTGGTGATACAGCACAACTGTGTGCAGGCGAAACAACCCACAAGTTCTTTTAAGGTTAAGCTTAAGTTAAGTGTAAGTTTAAGTTTAAGGTTTTAAGCTAGTCACACAGTTCTAAATGCTACCGGTTTAAATCAAACCACAGCTTGCCAAACAAGCTACACGAACATTAACTTAATAAGAAATTAATAGTTAAAACATTTATAACATTTATTAACAGTTTTCTGAGCTGTTGGCACACTAGTATCCTCCATGAAAAAAACACCAATGTAAATCAGTGTAGCGCTCTTTCAGAAACACACACACACACACACACACACACACACACACACACACATACACACACACACATACAAAGTCACTCAAGTTCAAACACCTTGATATAGGTACTGGACTACCAAAAAAAAAAACAGTCAGTTCAAATCCGTGCAACTTTGCGTTTGCTGGTTGTGAGACAAGGTCAAGCATTGCGAGAACACCTGTTCGGCTCTCTCCCAGACAGCCAGGTGTGTTCCCATCACAGAGATCGACAGGTGAGCTATGACTGACGTTGGTTGCTGTTTTTCAATAATCCCTCATGTTCAATCTGATCAGACATCTAGCAGCACAGACATACACACACACTTTGACAGACAGACAGACAGACAGACAGAACCACAGACAGATAAATAAGTGATCAGACATAGAGACAGACATTTAGACAGACACATATACAGATCTGGGACGGAGTGACGGAGCCATCCAGCCATACAGACAGAGAAAAGACAGACATAGAGACAGACAGACAGAGAAAAGACAGACAGACAGATAGAAAAAGACAGGTATAGAGACAGACAGACAGACAGATAGAGAAAAGACAGGTATAGAGACAGACTGACAGACAGACAGAGAAAAGACAGACATAGAGACAGAGAGAGTGAGACAGGGCTTTTGCTCAGAGGTCACCCATCTCTGCATACTCTGCTTGATGACCCGAGCACCGACCGCCACCATCACAGGCACTGCCACTGGCAAAGTTACTTCTGCCTGCCAGTACAGTGCATGGACACGCTCGCTCACACACACACACACACACAC
>PYXC01000135.1:1377500-1390000 GCA_015244755.2 Tenualosa ilisha | reverse complement strand
GCTTTTGTGGTTAGCACAAAGAGCACACACACACACACACACACACATACACACACACACGAAGCAGGCAGACACCAGAGCGACGCCAGGAGAACAAAACCACCACTGGAGTGTGTATGTATATACGTGTGTGTGTGTGTGTGTGTGTGTGTGTGTGTGTGTGTGTGTGTGTGTGTGTGTGTGTGTGTGCGTGTGTAGTGTAAAGGCCTGATTGTTCTTGTGCTCCAGTCTGCTCATGCGGTGGCTGAATTAAACGTTGTCGGCCTTCACTAATGCTGCTGATGCTGCTGATTAAATACACCACAGGAGGACCTCTGACAGAACCGCTGCTGTAATTACCAGACACTCCTCAGTCTCTCACTCACACACACACACACACACACACACACACAGAGAGAGACACTTCTGTTGCTTTGTGCATTCTATCCGTTCTGATATTATGAAGTACAGGACCAATAATGGCGAGCTCTTTTGGCGAGCTATTTGCTTTGATGTGATTACGTGCTGTGTGTGACTTTATTCTCCTTTCCTGTGCTCAGTTTTGTTGTGTCAGGCCCAAAGAAGCTGGAGGGCAGCAGAGGGATTGGTGTGTGTGTGTGTGTGTGTGTGTGTGTGTGTGGGATGTTGGGCATTAAAATGCACTGAGTTGCTCTCCTCTCCTCAGTGGTCGGCTTGGCTTCGCTCGGCTGGCAACTTCATTCTCATGCAAGTAGCCACACTCAACAACTAATGACATTTCACACCACTCTGGAGACTGTGCTGTGGTCACACACACACACGCACACACACACACACACACACACACTCCAACACACTCACACATATATGCAAATTCATGCACACAAACACACACAAATAGACACACACACACATACACGGAGAGTGAACGTCCAGTTTTGGCTTAGATTCGAGATGTCTTCATCCGTTCCGCATAACCCCCTTCCCCCAACACACACACACACACACACACACACACACACACACACACACACACACACTTCCTCCAAAACAGGAAACATAAGCTTTTGTGGCAAATAGGCTTTGGGCTTATGCATTTTGGCCCAAACTCTCTCTTGAATAAAGTTCATTTTTAACCCAAGACACCACAAAAAAACCACTGCCAAAGCCCAATGGAAAATAAACATCATATTTACTGATCAAATGAGATTACATTAATCATGTTTAACGGTGAAAGATTTCATTTTAAAATAGCAAAACTGTGTCTGCACCCTAACAGTGTGGATCATACGGATGCTTTAGAATGTGCCTTAATATAACATTCCCATGTGATGTGGTGAACTGCTGTTTATTTAGCCTACATGTTCTGTAAGTGTGTGTGTGTGTGCGTGTGTGTGTGGTCCTCTTATCCTACCTGACAAAAGCATTCCAATCGTCTAACACAGACAGGAGCAGGTCAAGTGCGACACACCAGAGTGGATGACCACACACATACTAATGCATGACTCACATACTGACCTCCGACACACATACACACACGTACACGTACACACACACCCACACACACACACAGACAGATTCTCTCTCCTACCCAGCTACAGTGTCTCCTCTGAACAGGAAATGATGTCACTGGATCTGCCCACCACCTGCTATGATAAGATCATAAGGCCTCACTACCGCGTGTACACACACAGAGAGACACACACACAGACACACACACACACCATATACATCTACATGTATTTTAAATACTGTATATGTGCACATTATTGCCTAGAGGAGGTCAGAGTAGTCTGTGGCCAGTCCTTCACATAATTAGCCCCCCTATCGTCCAGCTGTGAGAGCATAAAGGACATCCCTGTCTGTAAGCCCAATTCCACATGTGGAAACCAGCCTGCAGTCCTTCAGCATGCGGGCCACTGGCCCCTGCATAACCAACAGACACAAACTACACTAAAGAGAAAAGGGGAGAGAGAGAGAGAGAGAGGGAGGGAAAATGGAAAAGAGAAAGATAGAGACAAGGGTCACAAGAAAAGAGAATGATGAGAGAAACAGTAGCAGAGAGAGAGAGAGAGAGATAGAAAGAGCAGGATGAGACAGAGAGGGTGGGGGTGTAACAGCACAGCAGTTTGTCTTTGTGCTTTGGTGTCCTAATCAAAATAAGTAACCATCCATGCAGAGCTGATGAGTTTAAATGTGGCTACTGCTGAAGATAACACAACACACAAGGCCTTCCAGCCACTCACTGCTAGTGACAATGCTACCAACTCAAGGCCATAACACACACACATACACTCACACACACACACACACACTATACTGTGATTACAACCTCAGTGAAGACACACTGCTTTTACAGCTGAATATGTCAACTGACCAAAATCTGGTGAACAGATAAATAACCCTACTTGCAATGACCAAAGGTTGAAATTAAACAACTGGACCAGTGAGTGATAATATATTATGGTAAAATATGAGGTAAGCTGTTTATGAGCACAGACCATCATATTACATCACCAAGAAACAATGTATAGTTCCTGGTTAGAAGAAAACTGACCAAACCAGAAAAGTGGAATTCTCTCTGTCACACACACACACAGACACACACACAGACACACACACACACACACACACACACACACACACACACACACACACACACACACACACATTCCAGTCAGGCTCTGTGATCGTGGCTAGGCTAATCAACAGTGCCAGCCAGCCAAACAGAGTGCGCGATTTGAAAACAAGCGAGCGAGTCTGTCCCCTGCCACTCCCAGAACTCCACCTGCTAGTCCCACAGACACAGAAAAGCCTTTGGCCTGCGGCTACTGTTCATCTACTGGCAAAAAACGTACGGTATTACAAGACATTTCTGTAATCCGTTCATAAACCTCACGGCCGGGTTTGAGAAGAAACACTGCCTCGAACTTATTTTCGTTTAGCCAGTAGGCTACAGTGTAAACACAGAGAATGCGACTTTGATGCATGCGTTGCCAACTTGCCAATGTGACTGGACATTCAAAGTCTGGCAAAGCCGCTACTTGACCCAGTTCAGTCGAGTCTAAAAACGGCACAGACCAAGTGAAAACCCGTTCTCACCTCTCTTCTCCGTGAATATTCGGGGAGCTGACACAAATTCCTATTCTTCTTATTAGTAGTAGTAGGAGTACTATCGTGTCGTTATACTCCTGGTCTGGTAAAAACTAAGGTCAGTTGATAACTACAGCAGTGTAGTCGACCACTTTAGCACCAGTTGTGTTTGACTCGCAACACTGCACATTCTGAGACATGCAACACTGTTGCAACTTTCCGAACACTTGACATGAGTGTAACCTCGATGCCGTCAGGTCAAAGTTGTTGCCTGGTACTGGCACCCAGTAACCTCAAACCAACCCCTGAGCCAGGGAAAATTTTCGGATAATCTGACCAAATTGGATCAACGGGTATGTTTTCTCGTCTTGGGTCACTGCCATTACAACAAACACGCTCACCACTTGCTGTCCCCGACATTCGTTACGTGTAGCCCATCAGGTGGAGTCGGGAGTAAACGGCACTTTCTAAGCTTACATCCAACTGCTGCGGAGATCAACACAGCAGTCTGAGAATCAACTTCAATACAGCGCGACTCGAGCTTATGCAGCTCCCGCCAACGGCACTAAATGATGCGCGAGAGAGGACGGTCAAACCAACGCTCATATCACACTGTCGCCTATCTGAGGGATCACAATAGAGGACGCACATTAGAAAGTGGTCCCAACTGAGGAGGGGTTACTTTTCTGTTGTTTCTTTCCTACCTTATTTGAAGCAGCCTTGGCCGACATTTTGATCTCCTGCTCGCTCCCAGGGCTAAGTTTGCTGTTGTAAATTATCACCGCCACCAAAGCGCGAACGATTCCAAGTCCTCGCCCAGCAGCAGTACCCGCGCCGGGCACTACAAGTTTATTTTCTCTGGACGCCGACAGACATGACAACGAAATTCTTCAGGAAAGCTTCAAAAGTTCATAATGTTGCGCTGGTCACTGTTGACCACTGTTGACAGTATATATCCTTGTTGATTCCTAGGGATACTTTGAACGAGGTATGTTCAATTTGCGCCCAAATGCGTTTTGTTCTTGCAGGAGTCCTCACGTCTCAAGTGTCTGTATGGGTAACCGATGTCCTCAGTGCTCATGCGGGTATCGCTGAGCTACGCTTTGCTGTGGTACACTCTCTCGCTCTTACGCTTTCCCCTCTCCAAGCAACAATCGTGACATGTCTGACTGGAATAGACCATTGTATTTCGGTGGGGGTGGTACAGGATAGAATTCAGGGCAGAGCTCACTATCTCCGCTAAATATTTCCAGTAAACATGCCGAAAGCTCTTGTGCGTGTGGGACATATAGGTCATTCTGACTTAACATTACTGATGTGTCATCGTGCAGTTGGTTTGAGCCACCGTTGGAGGCTTTAAGATTTAAGGATCCACTGGACGACTCCCGTGGCTAGCTTGACAGTTTTGGTCCTGGGATAGACGGAGATGTCGGGATGGTTTTGTTATGCACAAGTTTACCACGCTCAATACTCCTCTCTGCTTGCTGATCTCAGGACCGACGGCACAACAAAACGTGCTGGCTGAGACGTGCTTCGTGTTTAGATTCTGATATATGGCAGAGACCGTTTTTACTTCACTGAGCACTTATTTGTGCCTTCAGTAAGAAAACAAAGCAATAACGAAGGCATAGTATCAAGCAGACACAGAACCCATTTATGGAATATGGTTTAAGGTCAGTAGTTCTGTAATCGCGGCTCAAATCATCAATTTAATTTGTTCATCTGTTAAAACCATTTTAATAGATCGTTAACATTTAATGGCTAGATGTATGGGAATATATCTTGATTAATGCGTTAAACTCAACATATGAGAAGTGTAATAATTTGTTTATAAAGGCCCAATAAACAGGCTCAGTACTTTTTTTTTTTTGGTTTCGCAACATTTTTCTCCACATGTAGAGAGGGCATTATTTGTTTTTAGCCTATGGGCATCTAATTCTCAGTAGCAAATGAAGTTCAAACGTCTGTGCCACTGAGACTTTTCCTGCAAACACAGACCTGATTTGCTACTTTCAAACTGCATCAGGTACCCGCCAAAAATACATACGCTAGCACAACTCTAGGTAACTTTGGGTTGTGGGTTGTGGTGATGACCAACGGCCGCAGAGGAAACCACACAGCGCTCTGCTGTCTTGCAGACTGCTTCCTATGGTTTTCCGGACCCCCACCCACAGGATGCCTTGGACCACGGAGCTCAGCTTCACATTGTTTAAAAGTAAACAACCAAAGCCTTGCCTCTCATTCCCCAAGTAAAAGGAAACAGAAGTATGTATATACCCTGACTAGACATAAGTGCCCCTATCTTAGCCTAAACTTGAACCCTTTAGCAACAGAGCGGAGACGACTCAATCTGACCATGAGACTTGCCATCAATCCATCACTGGGCTGTTTTAGTGTGTTTCACATAAACCATGTGTTACAGTGCGCTTTCATGTGGGCCCATTAGCTAGTCAGTGGAAGGGGATATGACATAACGTGGTCTCAGTTCTAATGGCAAAGACATTAGCACACATTTTAATACTGACAGCCAGAGTCATTTAAAGGGAGATAATATCTGTCTCAACAGTAGGAGGAACGGTTTAGACAGGAGAATGACAGAGGAAACGCTTCTCCTGCACTGTTTATGACACAGTTATTCTGTCAACAAGATTCACAAATTACAAGCGACCATCAAATCAGATTTACAGATCGCAGTTTTTCCAGGAAATTACTACCGGAGGGAGCACCTCTTCAGACACAAGCACAAGGCCATTTGTTAAGACACACCAGACAGGATTTAGAACTTTTGGCACGGCAGTGTTTCACTCCATCTTATTGTAACAAACACAGCACACACACACACACACAAACACACACACACACACAGTGTGTCATAAACACACACATCATAAACTATCTTTCCAAGCAATTACATTTTATCAGTACATACTGCCCATCCCTTCTCCACCTCCCCCGATCTACTCTCTCTGAGTTCTCCTTTGATAATGAGGGAACATCACGTACAGATTTGGTCATCCAGCCACCAGTCTTGTGATCCCAGCATGTATTTGGGGTGTGTGTGTGTGTGTGTGTGGAGGGAGGAGCCAAGAGGTGTGAGAGAGATGCAGTCCAGTGTGATGGTCACTGGGGTTAATTACTAACAGGCCTAATCCTACTAAGCAAGCTCACATTGGTCTGCCAGCGAGTATTTGGAGAGATAAATGGAGTGTGCGTGTGTGTGTATGTGTGTGTGTGTATTATGGTAAGGGGGGTTAACAAGTGAAAGGGACAGCAGGGGGATCTCTCAGGGAGAAGATCAAGGAGAGGGTTTATCATAAGCAGGTCACACTTCAGAGAGAGACCAGGGGCGACCAGGTCAGGCTCTTCCTGCTTTGACTTTAAAGGAGATATCTGGTGTGAATTAGTCAATAGTCCTGTTGTTTTGCTGTGTGCTGTCGGTAGGTATGAGAACGAGAGAATTGGAACAATGTAGACCAAATAGCGAAACATCAGCTAATGCTAACTGATGGGGGCACAGGTGAACAAAACTGAAACAATTATCTTATGCCCCCATCAGATACTGGACTTTTAAAATGTTTGTAAATATCTTAGTCTGACTGAAATCAAACTAAATCAAATTGCTCATTGTCGACATAACACATCAAGATAATGTGATTGAAAACTGAATAACTCCTAATTCATATTGGATGCAAAATCACTTCACTTCAGTCTAAAAAAGCTGCTTGTTAATGGACACGGATAGGGACAGCAGCTGGTTTGAATGGGCATAATTAATTTACTGTAAACATGATGAGAGTTTTAGGTAGTCCTTCCTAAGGCATTATGGCCGGATAAGCATACGACAGACAGCAGTTGTGTCATCAAAGTGACTGACAGTGAGGCTAAAAGGAGCATGGTAAGAATGCAGATGAGGTTTGGCATGAATCTAAATTAATACACAAACACCGCATGTCTCCTTACTCTGCTCCAAAAATAGCTCTGTGCTAATTAGTCTTTCTTGAGTGTTTGTGTGTGTGTGTGAGAGAGAGAAAGAAAGAGATAGAGTGTGTATGTGCATGCGTGCGTATGTGGTGTGTATCAGTGGGCTATACCTGTGTGTGTAGCCATGTGAGTACTCAAGGTGTGTGTTTGCACGTGCAAGTGTACAAATCTGTGTGTGTGTATCTGTGTGTCTGTGTGTGTGTGTCTGTGTGTGTGTGTGTGTGTATGTGTGTGTGTGTGCGATCCCATATGGCTGGTAAGCTAATGAGTGTAATTACAACATCTCTCAGTGATGATAAACAACAGGCTCTGCTTCAGTGGGCCCAACAGCAGCAGCAGCATATGCAAGCTGCGGCTCTGACACTATTCATAGAGAAACACACACACACACACACACACACACACCTGAGCGCAAATACACACCTGCACATTAACACACTAACACAAGACATCCAGCATACACCAATATTAATAATATGTACATAACCTCAATAACCACACACACATACACACACACAAACACAGTGAAATGTGTGTGTGTGTGAATGCACTCCACTTACTCAAATTATAAGAACACACGCAGATATGCTTATATGAAAACACACATACACACACTGCACCTAAATACGTTAATAGATCCACAAGCAAGCGTGTGTGCACACATGCACGTGCACAAATGCACACATATACACACACACACACACACCTAAATACAGTAATACAAGCACACGTGAGCACACAGACACACACACTCTTTCCTTTCACATCAGCACCAAAGCTGTAGTAGTTGACAGAAAGCAGTATTACCCAAGACAAAGGTGTTGTTTATGACAATACTATTTATGGAAATCTTATTATAGACATATTAAGTCTCGAGGCTTGCTCTGTATGCTCAGTTTCTGTGCAGAGATTATACGACAAAGTTCAAAGTTCACACATCTGAAATGAAAAATGACACTACCTTAGGAATAGACACACAGCTATTTGTGTAAAAGAGACTGGAAAGTACAGTACCAGAGATGGCAGACGTTCTGTTCTCCTCCAGCGCATCTTGCGGTCGGCATCCACCAACGAGGAAATTAAAATATTCAGCATTCTGGAAGTTTCTCTCGACGCAAGTCACACGCACAGGTCAACAAAAGCTTATGTAGTATAATCCAACAAAAAAGCAAGTTCTGAGACAGGCTGTCAGAGATGGTGTGAAATGTCCCCAAACAACAACAATAACAACAACAACAACAGCAACAACAAAATCCTTGTGTTGGAGGATCACACACCACACACACATGCACTACAGAGAACCTGACGACAGCACAGTGATCAGTCTCTCAACTTCAGTGTAATTATATGGAAGTGGGAAAGAGAGCGACAGAGTGCGGAGGGGGGAAAGGAATGAGAGAGGAAGAGAGAGAGAGAGAGAGAGAGAGGATAACAGTGACAGTATAAATGTGATCAAAAGCAGCTTTGTTTTGCATGGTTGCCCTCTGTGACTACGTGGGACACCCAGGCTCGAAAGAGAGAGAGAGAGAGAGCGGAGAAAAAGAGAGAGAGAGAGAAAAAAGGTGAAGAGAGGGGGAGATGTAAGGCAGAGTGGAGGGAGAGAGAGAGAGAGAGAGAGTGGAGGGAGAGACAGAGGAGAAGAGAGCAGGCCAGAGCTCAGGTGTGCTCATGGAAGAGCAAGCAAACGGAACACACTCCTCCCCTCCTACTGCCCTCTGGGACACAACACAGGGGTGGGGGGGTCACATGTGAGGCAAGCCAGGCGAGGTTGGAGTGGTGGATGTGGTGCGAGTGTGTATGAGAGAGAGAGAGAGAGAGCAAAGATACAGAGAGGGTGAGAGAGATATACAAACTGACTGTGGGGGTACTGAGATCACATGATCTGCTTCTAGGAGCTAACATTACAAAACACAGCACTGTGTACTCCTCTCTCTCTCTCACACACACACACCATCAACAGAGAGAGCACACCATTTAATATTATGTTTACTGAATTTACACACACACACACACACACACCAACAGAGAGAGCACACCATTTAATATTATGTTTACTGAATTTACACACACACACACACACACACACACCATCAACAGAGAGAGCACACCATTTAATATTATGTTTACTGAATTTCCACATACACACACACACCCACACCCCATCAACAGAGAGAGCACACCATTTAATATTATGTTTACTGAATTTCCACACACACACACACACACACACCCCATCAACAGAGAGAGCACACCATTTAATATTATGTTTACTGAATTTCCACACACACACACACACACACACACCCCATCAACAGAGAGAGCACACCATTTAATATTATGTTTACTGAATGTCATAATAAACTGATTAGAGCAGTGAATATCCAAGTGTGTTGTCTGTGATTAATGATGACAACAGTGCCTTCTTCTGCACCACATATCAGCTGATGAGGGCCCAGGTGTTTTCTAAACGCCAGGCACTTAAATGTTTGCATACAGGCCATAGAGAAATACTGTGGAATCCAAATGTCTCTCCTATGCCCTATGCCCTATGTCCTCAGACCT
This sequence comes from Tenualosa ilisha, assembly GCA_015244755.2. NCBI lineage: Eukaryota > Metazoa > Chordata > Actinopteri > Clupeiformes > Clupeidae > Tenualosa > Tenualosa ilisha. The sequence continues at coordinate 1,380,406 of PYXC01000135.1, read as the reverse complement.
CAAAAAGTTTAAAGGTTTTAAAGTTTTAACCCATAGCCCTGTTGTTCAAGGTCTCCAAGTCGATAGGAAAAAGGATGTTACAATTTAAACCCAATCCAACACTAACACTGATAAAGACAACTGATAGGACAGAGACACTAAGTCTTATTTTTATTTCCCTTGCCCTGACCAGTGATGGGATTGGGATTTGTCCTCTGATTGCTGTGAATCTCACTGAGTCTTCCTTATGTTACCATGTTCCCCTTTGTCTATGGCTTAAAACTTTCTTTCAAGTGATCTGCTGAATGGTTATCAATATCACAACGATCCATAAAGTTATCAGCCCACTGTTAGTGCTCCTGAGCCAAAATTTTTCAGTGCGTAAGTATTGCATTGTCTGCTCTCAGTTACTTTGTGTGTTTCTCTGCTTGTAGGGTCTGGACCGTGGCACTGTTTGACCCCCACACACACCGAAACCAGACAGCTGGAGGGACCACATGGAGTAGTTTGTTAAATTTGACAAAGAGCATATTAGATTAACATGACTTCACCTATAAAGCACGCTTTCATTTTTATCCCGACACAAATATAACAAAGGAAACAACAAAAAAGAGATTCCAAAATAGCCCTTCTGTCGAGTGTGTGTGTGTGTGTGTGTGTTGTGTTACGCGCTGTCGGTAAAAAGGAAAGCTATGTGTGTGTGTGTGGTGTGCTGTCAGTCAGGAGGTGAGCTATGTGTGTGTTGTGTCCCGTCAATCAGGAGGACAGCGGTGCGTGTGTTGTGCTGTGTAGTGTGCCGTCAGCAAGAGGGAGAGCTGCGTGTGTACGTGTGTGTGTGTGTGTGTGTGTGTGTGTTGCGTGTGTGTTTTGTGGTCTGTCGGCGAGGAGGAGATCAGTGTGTGGAGTTGGCATCTGGTGGAAATTTCAGCATCTGGAGGAGGCTAAGGGAGGGGCAAATAGAACTATGGAATGATAAACATCAGAAGAGCTTAGATCCGCACCTTGAGCAGCTAGAACAAGGGGGAGAGAGGGAGAGAGACAGACAAAGAGAGAGAGAGAGAGAGAGAGAGGGATGGAAAGAGAGAGAGAGAATGAGAAAAAGAGAAAGAATGAGAGAGGGAAGAAGGGAGGATGCAGGGTCAGAGCCCAGAGAGTTCCTGCCCACAGCTGTCTTTGATAAATTCTGCAGGGTCTACTCCCCACAGAGTGACCTTAGTTAGCAATCCTCTCTAACCCCCAAGATATTTTCCCCAAAATTTCTTTGTGTGTGTGTGTGTCGGTGTGTGTGTATGTGTGTGCGTGCAAGTGAGCGTGTTTTCCAGTAATGGTGCAGTTACTTACTGATTTAATGACCTAAGAGGCGATTGGGGAACAGGGATTTGTTATTTTGTAGAGATATTCTTGGCCGGGCACAGATTGGGGTGGCAACAATTTGCTGTCTGGAGGCAAAGTAGACTTTTTACATGCACTGGTGCGCTGGTGCGGTGGGGAGGATAGGAAACTATAAAGTAAGAAAGTGAATCAGGGATCATTTTTTTTGCATTTTCCTTTTAGTTTCTTTTTAGTTTCTGGGTGGAAGATACATCCACCAGTATGTAGAATACACAATCATAGATAGTGAGATAAGCTTAAAGATGGATAGACAGATGACAGACAGATGGCAGACTAACAGACTAAAGGGTAGGGAAAGAGAGAGAGAGAGAGAGAGAGAGAGAGATCATCAGGGAAAGAACAGAATAGGGAATATATCCAGGCTGAAAGGTTAAAGAGGAACATAAACGTGGGTGTTGGATAACTGCCGACTGAATTCTCTCTCTCTCTCTCTCTCTCTCTCTCTCTCTCTCTCTGGCCATCTTCATCTGGGCCACATTAGGAAAATGATCAGTGATCGTTATCTGGCTTCCCGAAAACCTTAATTGACTCTGGAATGTTCCACCTTCACCAGGGCCCTCCTAGGCCCAGCCTGCCCTGTTTACAGAGCTAATAAGCCAAGGAGTGGGAGTGGAGGTAGGGGGTGCAGGGGGGATGGGGGGGTCACGCTGGGATTTGGGAGATGGAGTAGAAAAGTAAGGGTTGGAGGTTGTGCTTGTGCTTGTGTGTGTGTGTGTGTGTGTGTGTGTGTGTGTGTGTGTGTGTGTGTGTGTGTGTGTGTGAGTGATTGGATTGTAGAGTTTGTGGTGGTAATGGAGGAGGGTCTCCAGAACAGATGGAAGGGCACAGATCAGGTTCCATATAGACGGACAAACACACACACACACACACACACACACACACACACACACGCTCACACACACACAAAGCTTCTTTTGAAAGGTATTTAGGAAAGTATCTGGAGTTAATAGATGGAGAGAGACACAGAGGTGGAGAGAGAGTCTGTCACTCTTACAACTTCATCATGAGGGTTGAAAAGGTCTGAATGGGGCATAAAAAGACTAACATGCCCTCATATTCAACACATAATGTAGCTTAATGCATTAACGAAAAGTTTATATGAACTACAACCTCCACAACTCAAGCTACATATAACTTGCTGATATAACTTGGATCACTCGTTAAGCGATTTGGAGAATGATTAAAAAAAAAAAAAACATTTTTAGAGAGTAGTATATTCAGTATATTCATCAAAGATTTAGACTTTTCATTGGTCAGAGACTGTTGTCATTGGTCTGTATGGATATAATAGTTACGAGGCTTCTTTCTTGGCCTGGTACAGTCATTGTCTCTGGTCTGAACAGCCTGTAAGTTGCTTTCCCACTGTATTCTCCATAACCAACTCCCTCAACTAGCATGAACTAAATCAGCCCTTAAACTGATCCATGCAGCCCATGGGTTTTTAATTCACTTAATGTCTGCAGCTGGCCCCGATGCTTGCATGGGCCTGGCCTAACCTAGCCTAGCCTTTCGATCCTGTTCGTCTGTCTGTCTTC
>PYXC01000135.1:1365000-1367500 GCA_015244755.2 Tenualosa ilisha | reverse complement strand
TTTTATACCAGGCTACATCAAAATAAATTATATATATATATTTCATAATATATTTATTTTATATAATTTTATATATATATTATATAATTTATATAAAAATAGCTCTGCTAGGCTTAGGCACTGTGGTCTGGGAGTGCGACTAGTCCACTCATGGCCGTGTGTCTCCAGTGGTCTGCTATCGTATCAGTAAGTGCATCAGCGTTTAACTGCCCCTTTACTGAGTAATGGCTCCAAAGGAGCTTCAGATTATGAGAGGAAATCTAATTTTGCGCCAAATGGGATAACAGGCAGTAATCAGAAGAGCTCGTTTTAATGTCATGAATAGAGAGGCTTTAAGCTTAAAGTGACTGGGGTACACAGACAGACGCGGGTTCTTCGAAGGGTGAAAGTTATCGTGCGATCCCAACACTGAACGTGAAAGGATTAAACCTGTACACTCAAATGCTGCACACACACACACACACACACACACACACACACACACACACACACACGAACAAACACACCACACACACACACACACACACCTGTAAAGATCAGCTTTACAGGCAACCCTGCAGAGGTCACAGGCCAAGTTCTCAAGAGTCATCTGCAGAGAGATCACTCCACGTGTGCACCACGACACACACTTACACACTCTGACATTAACTCATCTCTTATGAGCCTTACAACACTATGTCACACACAATCAGGATTTAAGTTAAGCACCGTCACAGCTTTTAACTCGCAACCGTCATGACAGCTGTCATAATATTTCCCGGACATAAGCTCTTCTGAGCATGCGACGGGGGCTGGTATGGCATCTTATGTTATATGAGCTGGCATGACCAAACCGTCCCCATGGTCCAACCCCGCGTTAGAGCAGAATGGACATTAATTTAATGTTGCGTGTCCAGTGTCAAGATGGGTGAGTAGGAAGAGCATTCACAGATGGCAGAGCTGAAGATGCGTTTTGTTCTTGTCCGTCAACAGTCGTTAAATAAATCACGGAGGCATGATTATAGTTTAACCAGCGGAGATGAGCTCTGTGCTGGCTTAACCAAGATGGGCTCCTTGCCTCAGGAAGCCATATACTGCATTTGAATCAATGCTAAATGAACCTGATCTGGCCCGAGAGAACAAACAAACAAACAAACAAACAAACAAACGTCGTACAAATACATTCATATATACGTATGTACATACATGCACAAATACATACACACACACATAGCTACGTACATACATACACACATGCATACAAACACACACACACAAACTAACACACACAAAGACACATACGTACTGCACACACATACTGTACATTCATATAAACACACACACATACTGAACCTACATGTAAACACACACACATACATACATACATAACCATATGCACTGTCTAGGATTTCACTAAATATAGTGTACAAATAAAGAATTTGCAGTAAGCAAAACAGAGCATCTGTTATTGGTTGTCACAGTAGGAGAAGTGAGTGTGAAGTGGTGCTGTCTGAAAGCCCTAAGAGTGTGTTTAGGTCTAAAAAAGGCACCACTGGACCAACAGCAATGCGCTGGGCTGCTGATGGTGGACAGGTGATGAGAGGCCCATGCCAAAATAGGCGGTCAGTCTTAAGACGTGAAAATACAAATACACACACAAACACACACACACACACACACACACACACACACACACACACACACACACACACAATGAGACTGCACTCTGTTCTCACCAGAGTACAGATAAGAAGAATGTCTACAGTTCAGGTTTGGCATGTGAAAGAAAGTAAACAGACATTTCACCCAGTGTGTGTGTGTGTGTGTGTGTGTGTGTGTATACAGAGGCGGTGGGAAACTGTCCACTCAGCAGAATAGAGTGAGTCTGTCACAGTGACTCTCACAGTCGCCAAAGTGACAGGAGCTCACTTACACACCTCTGATTCACAATGAGGGCTGAGGTGGATACACACACACACACACACAGACACACACACACACACACACACACACACACACACACACACACACACACACACACACACACACACACCAAATTAACATAATATACACATATTTACAAAAATAAACACACGCACCGTAATAAGACAAACACACACACACACACACACACAAAAGAGAGAGGGAAAGAGAGAGAGAGAGAGAGGTTGCTAACATTAGGGAACAAAAGGGCTAAACAGGAGACGACAGAGCAAGAGAAAAAGAGGAGAGGTCACCTATCAGACTCCACTCCAGGTGACTAAGAGTGGGAGACTCGTCTCGCCTTCCTGACAAGACTAATGGCTCTAAACAGAGCTAACAGGAAGACAGGGAGCCGCACATGGTTATGTATGGCCTAGCTGAAGGTCGTGAAAAGGTCAACACACCAAAATAACACATCCGCATTTTAGACAGGGCGTGTGTGTATGAGTTAAATAGATGGAAAGAGATAGATAGAAAGAGAGAGAAAGAAAGAAAAAATGAGAGAGAATGAGAGAAACAGAGGGCAAGGAGTTGTAGC
>PYXC01000135.1:1352500-1355000 GCA_015244755.2 Tenualosa ilisha | reverse complement strand
TAAACATGTTCACACACACACACACATACATACACACACCCACACACACACATACATGCATGATGTCACGAACAAACATAAACACAACATTTCATTGGATAGCTACGTGCATTATGTCTCAGCATATGCATGTAATGAAGCTATGTACCAATCAGAGTCTGATTGTGTCCACACTGATTGTGTGTGTGTGTGTGTGTGTGTGTGTGTGTGTGTGTGAGTGCACCCAGGCAAGGTTTGTGTTATCCTGTGATAATCATGCATTTTAATGAGTGTAAAGTGGAGCAGAGGAAGAGGAAGCAGTGAATTGCACGGCCACAGAAAGGCACTCCAAGCTGCACCACGCAGCAGGACAACACAACACAGCACTGTAAATAACAACAACAACAACAACAACAACAACACTCAAGATATAAACAACCCAACAACCCAACACAGCATTGAAAATAACAACAGCACTACAACATAATGCAGGACAGTATAGCACAACACAACACGGTACAACACAACACAACGCAACACAACAAAGTCTACCAAATCACACCACAACAACAAAACACAACCCAACAGGACAACATTACACAATTACACAGCACAACACCACACACACAGAACACTATACACTTCGCAACTGTTACAAGGCAGTAAAAATAAGCAACATGCAAGTCCCCAGCACAGTAGCACCCTGCTCAATGCATTCAACAACACACAGCCTTAGGAATGCAACTGAACACAGAGAACACGAAAGGCACACAGGGTGATTTCTTAGAACTTCACAAGACTGAATAGAACCGGACCCAAAACAGCACAACACAGGAGGACAGGAGAAGGAGAACCGTACATTTCCTCGACAGAACCCGAGCAGAACAGGAAAAGAGAGAGGGGGAGAAATGGAGAAAGAGAGAGAGAGAGAGAGAGAGAGAGAGAGAGAGAGTGTGCAAGCCTGGGTGAAGTACTGATGGATGAGCATGCGATAGGCTGTGAAGAGTGAGACCAATCAGATTATTGATCGAGACGTTAATCAAAGCCTCTATATCATAAAGCTGCTGCCTTAAGGGGAACTGTGTCTGAAATGTCACTCGGATGAACGATCTCTGCACCGTCGTCAACCCTAATCTAAAAGGACACAAGGACACACACACACACACACACAAACACACACACACTCATAATACACAAGCGCAAACATGTGAGCACACACAAACACACACGTACACACACACGCACACACACACACGCACACACACACTCAGGGACTTTGAGTAATGACTTGCATAGGTGCTGGCACGGACTCACATTACCATTCGGCCTCGTAAATTACCCTTTAAACCAGAGTCTGTTCATCCCTTCATCTCTCTCTCTCCCTCTGTCTCCCTCTCTCTATTCCTTCTCCTCTCTCAATCTCAATTTAGCTATTCTATTTACTGAGTTTTATTGGTTTGACCTTTTGTTTTGTATCGCCAAAGCAAAACATTCACGACAAGTAAAACAAAGTGTTTGAATACGGAATTATAAACACATCTTTCCTCTATCTAACTCTGTTCCTCCTCTCTTCTCTCTCTCTCTCTCGCTTTCTCCATCCCTCTTTTCATTCCTCTATCACACTCTTCTGTCTACTCCACTTCACACACTCATTGCCCTTCTCTTTAAACACACGGAGCAATTAGCTATTGGCAGCCCATAGCTTGGTGCCCTTTTTACAGCAAAACTGCTCCCCAGACCTAAGGTGTGTGTATTGATTAAAGGGGCTCTGATAGAGTGCTGACAGAGAGTAACACCGACACCGACACACACACACACACACACACAAACACACACACACACACCACACACAAACACACAAACACACACACATACACAAACACACTACACAAACACACCAAACACACAAACAAACACCACACACACACACACACAATACACACAGGTACACATACTGTCTGACAGGCTCCAATAATAAACCCAAGGCAGAGCATCTCACATGGATAAATATAGAGGCACCTTTGCAAATGTGTCTGTGTTGTGTTTAAAGTACATAAAAGGAATTTTCAAAGGTAAAAACACAGTTGAAGTCAGACATACAGACACCAATACAGACACACACACACACACACACACACACACACACACACACATACACACACAGATGTGTTTGTAGTGAAACCTGCACTGGTAAAAACCTGCACTAAATTATTTAGAAAAGGTGAGGAGATGGCTCTGTAAAACAGCCAGGCCAAAATGTTGTTTGGTCCCCCCAGACTGTGCATTTCTCACCAGACACACAAACAAACACACACAAACACACACACACTACAGCCTTCTTCACAGTTTCTCTCCCTTTGCACACTTTCTTTCACACTCTTACTCTGTTAAATACACACACACACACTTTTCACTTGTCTCTTTTTTCACGTCAATTTATGTTCTTCCTGTTCCACTGTCTGTTTCTCTCCATCTCCCTCTCTTTCATCCTCCCACTCTCCTCTCTCTCTCTCCTCCTACC
>PYXC01000135.1:1330000-1345000 GCA_015244755.2 Tenualosa ilisha | reverse complement strand
CACTCTCGAATATAAATCTTATGACATAAATCTTGGGATCACAATCATAAGATTTATATTCGAGAGTGTGCCTTTTACTACTCTAGTTCATTTGAACTTCACAGCGAGTTGGGTGAGAGAGTGTGAGAGTGTGTAATACGTTCAGAAAATAGGAACTACTTCACAGATGTGCGGTTATCTGAAAATAATGCACATTCTAAATAGCGGCGCATAATCTAAGGGCCGCATTATCTATTTTATGGATTTGTCTGGATTCAGTGCTAAATAAGGCTATGAGATCAACATCAGCTCTTTCAACATAATCAGATACTCTCTTACCATTCATACTGAAAGGGGCCATTTGACATGAACAGAACCATTACTTTCATCCGCATATGGAGAACCGCACGGTTCTGCAGATATCCTCCTCCAGGATCTTCTAGTTAGTGTGACTCCTCTATTTATTCTAAGTTCTAATGTGACACACTAGAACACTCTGATCTTATTGGTGGGTGTCTTGTCGCTGTCACAGACTCATGGCTTATGTTCTGTGTGTGTGTGTGTGTGTGTGTGTGTGTGTGTGTGATGACGAAGCAGAGAACACTATAAATGGTAGCTGCTTTTGATCAACACCTCACCTCTCTCATCATCCAACTATTCTACCTGTGGGGATGAATAAGATCTAGAGTAGCTGCTAATCCCTCTCCCTCTCCCTGCCTCACTCTCTCCCTCTCCCTGTCTCTCTCTCTCCCTCTCCCTGTCTCTCTCTCTCCCTCTCCCCCTCGCTCTCTCCCTCTCTCCCTCTCCCTGTCTCTCTCTCTCCCTCTCCCCCTCGCTCTCTCATTCTCTCCCTCTCCCTGTCTCTGTCTCTCTCTTCCTCTCCCCCTCGCTCTCTAATTCTCTCCCTCTCCCTGTCTCTCTCTCTCTCTCTTCTCATCCTTTTTTCATTACCTCTGCCAGGGAGTTTATAATGTAGGTGTTGTCTGTTTCCCAGCAGGTGTGTGTTTGTATGTATGTGTGTATGTGTGTGTGTTTGTTTGTGTGTGTGTGTGTGTGTGTGTGTGTGTGTGTGTAGTTTGGGCAAAGGAGGAGAGAGATGTTGGGAACAGCTCCAATGACAGGGTCCCAAAGAGCGCATCCTTTAACCCAGAGCCACAGGGCACTTGTTCCGGGCCGAGATCTGAGCTCTCTCTTTCTCTGAGTGCCCTCACACTCGCTTCCTGTCCTCCCTGTCTGCACTTCTGTCACTTGCTTCTCTACTTCCCTCTTCTCCTCCTCTTCTTTTCTCTATCTTTCCTTCCATCCAGTCCCCTTACTCTTCCCATCTTATCACCCTGTCATATCATTCACTCTTTGCATCCATCTCTCTCTCTCTATCTATCTTTTCCTTCTTCTCTCTTACCAGAGTAAAGACAAAGAATTGAAAGAGAGAACAGAGAGAGGTAGAGAGAGACAGGGAGAAGAAAAGAGGTAGAGAGAGACAGAGGGAGAAGAAGAGAGGTAGCTTAATCTCATTGCCCCCTAAGAGTGAAACACTTGAAGAATGGGAGTATCCAATGGATCTGGTCCAACACAACATCCAAAGGTTATTAACAAACTTGGTTATATGGCTCTCTAGAATGCTGCGGGAGGTTCCATTCACTTTTATGTCACCGCTGCAAAAGTAGAATGGCCGCTGTCAATGGCAACGTGTTTTTGGTTCCAATTCACATCTGCATATTACTCCGCGAGTAGAGATCACTTAACACAATGGAACACAATGGAACACAGTGAAAGGAGATCAAGTTCAAGTCGCGTTGCAAACTATTTCTTTATTCATGGAAGTCAGGAAACTGTAACAATTTTAATTAAATTTAAAAGAAGTTTTCTGTGTTGTGTGAAGTTTTCAGGATTAATCAAAACCCCTCCGCCTTCGGCATCAGAATCCTGTTTGTCCTGTTAATATTTCCTGAAATATTTTCTGTTATACCACTTTCCATAGATTCCATATATTTCCATACACTTGATCAAATTTCCTATTGTGACGCGCTATTTAGAACGTGCATTATTTTCAGATAACCGCACACCTATGAAGTAGTTCCTCCTTTTTGGATGTATTACATTTGCCAATCAATTTGCCTAACTCGCTGTGAAGTTCAAATGAACCGTCACGTTAATACAGGGTTACAATTTAGCGGCCTGAGCCAAAAGACAAGACGGGATGGAATGCTTGGGTATGATGCTTGAAAACGACAGATCGAATTAAGGACCCACTTTTGATCATAGCAACCATCCATTTAGAACTAGTGACAGCAATTTATTCCCTTAAATTTTGAATAAGCCGACGTGCGACAGAAAGAAGTAATTCTGCAAATGAGCCTGAGTTAGCTATAAACGTGTAAATTAGCAAAACTACATAGCACAGATGTAGCAACACTGGTATAAGCGGGATAATGAACTCCACGGCATGCGTTTAGGCCTATTGGTGAATATAGGTATATAGGTAACCTCAACCTCAAATGTGCTATATCAACCAATGTACACACATCGTGTCGTTCATTATCCTTAATGACCGGCGGACAATACATCATCCCTTACATAGTGAACACCTACACCCTTGTGATAATTTAACATAGTGAACACCTACACCCTTGTGATAATTTAACATAGTGAACACCTACACCCTTGTGATAATTTAACATAGTGAACACCTACACCCTTGTGATAATTTAAAATCTACACCCCCTTCTCCCTCTATCCTCAAGAGGTACACAGTCTCTACACCAACACACTAATACACCAATACACCATCTCCATAGCAACATACCAACACCATCTCTCTATAGTAGGAAGGAGCTCTTCCACCAAGGGAGAGACAAAATGAGGGTGAAAAAGAGAGGAAAGGAGGGAGGGAGAGAGAGAGAGAGAGAGAGAGAGGGGGGTGGGGTGAGAAATAACAAGATATCTCTGACCATACACCCCATGAGGTCTTTCTGTCGCCCAGGGCAGATTCCCACAAACTCTCATGCAAAACATGAGAGAGATACAGCGAACAGAGAGACATACAGTGAGAGAGAGAGAGAGAGAGGGAAGGAGGATAAGATCACAAGTTTCCCTGCCTTGCCTCCCATCTCCCTCTTGTGTTATTCTAAGCTATCGATTCCCTCTTCTCACTCTGGGAGGAATTGGCAGTTACTTTGCATCAAAAGACAGATGAGCATATGTGTGTGTGTGTCTGTGTGTGAGTGTGAGTGTGTGTGTGTGTGTGTGTGTGTGTGTGTGTCTGTGTGTGAGTGTGAGTGTGTGTGTGTGTTGTGTGTGTGTGTGTGTGTGTGTGAGTGTGTGTGTGTGTGTGTGTGTGCCGCCAGCCCCATCTGAATTATTAATTGTGGGCCTCTTCTTGACTCCTCTTTACCTCGTAAAGGTGATGTCCTAAAATAGCCCCTGTCCCTCTCCTCTCTCCTTTCTCTCTCTCTCTCTTTCTCTCTCTCTCCTCTCTCTCTGTCTCTCCAGAACACACACAAACACACACACACACACACACACACACACACACACACACACACACACACAAATAATCTCTCTCAAACACGCACAAGCAAACACACACACACGCACACACACACACAGACAGACAGACAGACACACACACACACACACACAATCCTAAAGCAGGACATCTAAGGGAGGCAAATAAAAGCATCTTTACAGAGCCTTGATCACTTTTTTGTTTTCTCATTAATTATTCATGGTCTGTTGGGCAGCTGCAGGACCTTTTCCCAACTATTCTACCTGTGGGGATAAATAAGGTCTAGAGTAGCTGCTAATCCCCCTCTGCTCTCTCTCTCTCTCTCTCTCTCTCTCTCTCTCACTCTCTCTCTCTCTCAAATCCATCCCTTTCTTCTGGATACAGAGGAGAGAGAGGCAGAGGCAATGCGCAATGACTTTGAAATACCCACAGCTTTGTTTACAAACATTAAAGCAGCGTTCACACAAGCGTTCGCCGCTTTCTGAGGTATGCTTTCATCAGCCAACTAGTTTTGTGTCGTCTTCATTTCTTTTTTTTTTCAAACGTTTTGATGGTATACAGTCATGTGCAAGCCTGATCAATGCATCTGACACTCCCACAAGCCATGCAGGAGAGATTCAGTATCTGAAGTGTGTTGGAAAAGCACTAATGTCACTGATGGGCAATCAGGAGACCCCCTGGGCTTACTGTAATTCCCAAACCTATCATTGTGATTCCAAGTGGCTTTGAATACAAGTGTTTGCTATAAGTCATCTTTACTGTAACCTGTTCTGTGTTGCTATGGAACAACATGGAAACCTCTCGTGACATTGTGATTGCCTAGACACCAGTTAGCAAGTTAGCATGCTGGTGCTAACCCTGACACTTCTTGGCAGTGAAGTGGCAGTAAACCTCGGAGGCGTGTTTCCAATGTCGTGCATATCTGTTGGGTAGCTAGCATGCTAACTTCAGACAAAAATTCTTTCTTACGTAAAGTCAACCAACATAAAATATTACATGATTTTTAAAATTATTTCTAGGGACGTTATATGACAAAAGCGTCTCCCACACAGAACAATCTTATGAAACAAAGCCACCTTTGAGTTAAAGATGAATTTTAGCTCATTTGCTAAATCTGGCACGCCTACATTTTAGGTTTAAATTGAAATGTTGATTATTGTGTATTGTCCATTTGAAATCATATAAATAAACAATCTTACTAAACAAAGCTACCTTAACCCCGCTCGGAGACAGCACCAGTCAAGGAAGAAGGATGAGAGGTGGTGAGTGTGTGTGTGTGTGTGTGTGGTTCGGGAAGAGACAGACAGGGTGTCTCTGGAGAAGAATGACCTTGTTCCTGATGGGCCGTGTGATTGACACTTGAGCTCTGCTCTCTGGCTGAAATGAGACGCAGAATGTTGCCTGCATCAACCCTGACCCTCCCACCCTGACACACACACACACACACACACACACACACACACACACACACACAGACACACACTAAACAACCACAAGGGCACATATAAACACACACACACACACACACACACACACCACACAGATCAGACAGCTGTAAACACACACACACGCATACACACACACACATCCCAGATGGCCATACATACAAAACAGACCAAACAAGCATTTAAACAAACACACACACACATACACACACACACACATTTCCTGCTGGTCTTTGAACCTTAATCCATCACATTGTTCTCCTCTCTGTCTCTCTGATAATCAACCCATCTCTTTATCACTCTGCATCACCCTCATTTCTCTCCATCTTTGTCTCCTCTTCTTCCTCTCTTATCATGTTGCCATGCTTCAGTACGTACACACACACACACACACACACACACACACACACACTTCCTCTCAGTCTCACTTACTTGCACACATACACACACACACACACACACAAGCGCACACACACACACATATACACACACACTTCCTCTCAGTCTCACTTACTTGCACACATACACACACACACACGCAAGCACACACACACACAAGCGCACACACACACACACAGAGTCATAAGGACCTGTACAGATTCATATCTACTGTTTGGCCGAGATGATGAAATCCCACCGTAATGTTTTTTTGGCAAACAGACACTTCAATCTCGATGTGCAGAAGAGCAGACACAGTGCCTCAACGACACAAGGAAACTTGTCATTCGTCTTCATTGTCTTTGACAGCAGGCAAAATGAATGTACTTTTTTGATGAAAAAGAAAATCACAATCCCTCCTCTCTCTCTCCCTCTTCCCTCTTTCTTTTTGGCTCCTTGGATGAATATGAAACGCATGATAAAAGGATAGAAGGAAGCTAAAATTTGAAAATGCACAATGAAAAAGAGCCTATTCCCAGTCCTTCAGACCTCCCATGCCTGAGCATGCAATGAGTGTTTACATTTTGATGGACCTGATCAGAGTTTGAGACAGATTTCTTATCATTCAATTCAACTCACTTATCTACTTATACAGCACTTTTTACAATAGTATTGTCTCATTGCACTTTACAGCAAGGAGTCCCCAAGAGCAACAGGGGCAAAGAAAAATTCCCTTATGTTAGGTAGTCTAGGAAGAAACCTCGGGCAGATTTACAACTCAAGGGGCTAACCCAACTGCCAGGGGTCATGCAGGAAAAGTACAATCAGTAGTAACCATGATAGAGTACAAGCTGTCCATGGTTTCATAATAGTTCCAAAATACTGTCCCATAACATTACATGGTAGTCAATCCATAGGTGGTTATCAAGAATTATGGCTGGACAGTGTAGTAACAGCCAGACATAGTGTTAAAGTCAAGGAGTGAGACAGGAAATGGGGGTCATTTTTGACAGCGCCATTGGTTGGGGGGGGGGGGGGGGGGGGGGTCACAAGTCACAAGGCCTCACGGAAGGAGACTTGTTCCCAGCATCCATCTGTTGGTTAGATGTGGAGAGGAGTGCTCAGGACGGCTGGATGAAGTGTTTACAGCCCTGCTCAGGTGACTGACGTGTTTCACTTCAACTTTCACAGCTGACTGACGTGTTTCACTTGGACGTCTGAGCATTTAGTCATTAATTGACTGCGGTGGGGGTGTGGAGAAGGTTTAAATTTAAATGTCTGCATTTAGCAGACGCTTTCATCCAAATCAACTGACATTTGTCAACTGTCAATTACTTCAGGGCCAGTCTCCTCTAGAGCAACTCAGGGTTAAGTACCTTGCTGAAGTGCACAATGGTGGCAGCCGGTATTCAATCACACAATTTCCAGTCTCCCAGCGTGCTACCCGGGTACTGCGAAAATAAACAGCTGAAGAAAAACATCTCGAACAATAACCTTTACCTTCAAAACCACTCAATCCTGTCTTTAGAAAAGCATCGGCATATGACAGCCAACAGTTCTCGTAGAGATTTGAAAAAAAAATCCCCCCTCCCCCCCTTCCATTCCTCCCCTTGCTCTTCAGAAAAGATTTTGCCTGTAAATGAACACTCCAAAATGGCTGCCCTCCTCTTTGGTCGAGTGCCATTGTTAAATAGAGGATTTGGCTTCAAAAGCACAGAGGAGAATGTGTTTTTAAATGCAACTACACAGTGGTGGGGGTAGAGGTCAGGGAAGGTGAGGAGCATTGTGTGTGTGTGTGTGTGTGTGTGTGTGAGAGAGAGAGACAAAGAAAGAAGGTGGTGTGTGTGTGTGTGTGTGTGTGGTGTGTGTGTGTGTGTGTGTGTGTGTGAGAGAGAGAGACAAAGAAAGAAGGTGGTGTGTGTGTGTGTGTGTGTGTGTGTGTTTACGGCACTGAGTCTGTCCCAGACTTATTAACATTGTTGCAGATGGCACAAGGCCTGTGCAGCATGAAAGGTCGGCCTTTACTAAGTGAGCTATTAGGCAGTGACGGGTGCCTCTGAGCCATGGCTAGTACACACACACACACACACACACACACACACACACACACACACTCACACTCCAGAGCAAATACAGAAATAAACTCAACTTGACAACCTGACTTTCACTTGACCCTCATCAACACTACACACACAGACACACACACACACACACACGGTCCCATACAATCCCATAGAAGAAGAAGGCATTGAAAGGGAGAGAACACATTATTCCACTATTATTAGCTTCCTAGTGGTTTTAATCATGCTAGGACGCTGTGGTATATGGATTGTAAAGACACACACACACTTGGTGAGCTGCACCTCTGACCTCTGAGTCAGAGAGAACCTTCTCCTCTCTCTCCTTGAGAATTATGAGTCCCTGTCTTCAGAAGCCAATCCAATCCCCTCATACACACACACACTATACATGGTTGAATCAAGCACAATGTTGTTTAAACACACTATACACAGATGAATCAGAATCACAGATGACACAGGCACGCACAGTCTACACGGATGAATCAAGCCGGCACTGAGTGAAATTCATGAAGAGAAAGGGACATTTACATTTATCAACCAACAATTACATCGGGGTCAGTCTCCCCTAGACCAACTTAGCAACTGTCTTGTTCAAGGGAACAATGGTTGCAGCCGGGACTCGAACTCACAATTTTCCAGGCAACCAGCGCATGTTAGCCAGGGTCCTTAACCGCTATGCCACTGGCCCAGGATGGGATTATGAGAAGCTCCCTCTTTATCCTCACACTACTGCTCGGGCTTCAGCCATCTTTACACTGGCCAAGGCCACACACACACACACACACACACACACACACACACACCAGGGCAATCTACAATATGCCATGGGGCACATGGTGCAGATATGATGCACAGGAAACAGCTTGCACTGAGGGAGAGACAGGAGAGAGAGACAGGAGAGAGAGACAGGAGAGAGAGACAGCCATGCTGCTGTGGATTCCTGTTAAAACACTACTGTACTGTGATACTGGGACTATAACGATATTATGTGAAGTGAAATTGCGGTGATATTGAGTAATTGGTATAATATTGTTCAGATGCTGTGAATGTACTGTGCTGTTAGCTGCTAGTGCTAGAATTATAGTAAGATAGCTTGAAATGTCTTGCTTTCCTTTTGATTGGGTGTTGTATTGTACTACTAAATGCATCCAAGCAAAGACTAGCTGCTTGTAAGATGACATACTGTACACATATAATGGATCAGCATCCAGCTGTGCGTAGTGAATGGTTGCTATGGTTACAAACACCCTCCCACTCAAAATGCATTTTACAAGATGCTGAATGGTGTCTCTATATCAGATAATGTGTGTATGTTGAATCACTGTGTGTAAACACTACTAGGCAGTGTGTGTGTGTGTGTGTGTGTGTGTGTGTGTGTGTGTGTGTGTGTGTGCTATTAGACGGTGGTGACTGGTGTCACCTGGCTGACCGTTGGCTCCTCCCTGGCCGCTCCCCACCCCCGCTTTTGGCTCTCCGGCGCGCATCAATAATGGATTAAGTCCGCCGCAAGAACTGCAAGTCTGGCTGTTTCTAAATTTAGGCACGATAAACTCCCCGAAGAGCTCGGCTCGGCTCGGGGGCGGTGGTGGTGGCGGCGGCGGGATCGAGAGGAACGGCAGCACAGTCGGCCCAGCGCTGACAGACTCCGGCTGCTGAGGGATTCTGGGTAATCAAGCTCGTCTCACAGGGCCTGTGGCTCTCCTAATGCTCTGTAATTACACGTCAGAACGCAGAAAACACCCCGGCAGCCGGCCTGACAGCGTCACACCGCTCCCACCACACCACACTACGCCATCCGCTCGCTGGAAATCACCTTTTCTTCGCAGACCTCTTACGACTCCGTCGCTTCTCTCTCCATCCTCTGCTGTCTTTCTATCTCTCTCTCCCTCTCTCTGTCACAATCTCTCTTTCACTCCATCTCTATTTCTGTAACTTTCTCTCTCTCTCTCTCTCTCTCTCTGTTAGATTCAGTAGCTTTATTGCAATGTCCATTTCAAGGGAAAACAGTGTGTTGCCAAAGCTCCATCTCTGTCTCACTAATTCCCTCTAAAGCTCACTCTTGCTGTCTAGCTATCCCAGAGACTGTGTGTCTTCATAGCGCTGCCTGGACTCATTAATTAAAGGGGGCAGAAGGGACATATTTCACAATGTGACAGAAACCATAGTTCATAAACTGTGAGGTCTAGGGAACAAAAAATAAATGGCAGCAGCCTGTTGTTTTACAGATTTACAGTGTGAGAGAGAAAGGGAGTGTGTGTGTGTGTGTGTGTGTGTGTGGGTGTGTGTGTGTCTGTGTGTGCGTGTGTGTGTGTGCCGAGTCCTGCTCCAGCACCATCAAACTACAGCATTACAGAGTGCATTAGTATTAGCCAGGAGTTGGCGTGCTCTCTCTGTCCCTAAACCGGTAGCAGAGGCATTTCCCTGTCACGCTGAAACATGCACTCACGCACACGCACGCAGACACACACACACACACACACACACACACACACACAAACGCATTCAGGCAGACACATGTGGACACATGAAACAGACTCACACAAAACACCTCTCTCAACACACATACACACACACACACACACACACACACACACACACACACAGACACACACACATACACACACACTTCTGTCCATAGTAAAGCCACACACTCTACTGTTCTGTCCACTCACTGTGCTTTCTCAGGGTTATCATGGGGTTTAGGACTCGTAGCAAGCAGCTTACACATTTAATTTGTCAGATTACTCTCTCCTATTTTTTTGTTTGTGTTTGTGTGTGTGTGGGTTCGTGTCCGTGTCTGTGTACACAATTGTGTGAGTGTGTGTGTGTGTGTGTGTGTGTGTGTGTGCGTCATTTATATATGAGTACACTTTTGTATTTCTAAGTGAATCTGCCTGTAGTGTATGTACTGAATGCAGAATGTGTGCATGTGTGTGTGTCTATGTGTGTGTGAAAGAGAGAGAGAGAGAGAGAGCATATGTATATTATGGTTTTGCTGTTGGAAAATCTCCCTCAGTAAGCGACATATGGAATGTTGGAGAATAGTGAGCATCTCTGTAGTGTGGCTGAATTGCATAACCTCAGCAGACTTATGATGGGAGCGACAGTCAACACTCACGGATCAGAGTTGGAGAGGATTGCAACTCTCTCTCTCTTTCTCTCTATCCCTCACTCACCCCCCCCCCCCCGCCCCAGTCCATCCCTCACTCACTTACTCACTCTCTCTCTCTCAAATACTCTCCTCCTCCCTCTCTCCCTCCCTCTCCACCTCTTTCAGTATCACTCAATCATTACACAGTATCTCTCTATCCCTTTCACCCTGCCCTTACCCCCCCCCCCCCCCCCCCACACACACACACACCCATCTCATGCACAGACACAGACAGCATGTTCTCTCTCTGATCTCCCTACAACACATAGTGCTGACAGATAATTAGCTCCAAATGGTGAGCGGCAACAGCAAGAACTTTCATCCCCCCCCCCAAAAAAAAACAAAAAAACGAGAGAGGGATAAAAACAGAGATTAGCACAGCTCCATCCGAACCTCCCTGCTAAATTTATCTGAGTGAAAGCACACACACACACACACACACACATACACACACAGACTAACATCATATGATTACTAGAGCAACAGCCTCCTGCTGAAAGAGAAACCCTTAATTCTCCAGGCAGTTTTACAAGGGGAAAGCTGAGTTAAGCAGATTTGTGTGTGTGTGTGTGTGTGTGTGTGTGTGTACACGGATGGTTTCATTGATAAGACAGGAGGTGGTTGTTACCACACACTAAACAGAAAATCAAAAACAGTAAGCATATGTTTAAGTTATGTGTAAGACTTACACTGACAAAAAATGCCCTAGAATCCGAACAAATTGTGAAGATACAACTGTAATTGTTGATATAACGTCAAAACAATGTCCAAAAATGCTAAATGTTTTGTCTATATAGGCTGTTTCAGCAATGTAAACAAAAGCAATGTTTGAATGTTCCATTTCATTCCCAAACTACTTCGGCTACATTAAGATAACAAATGGAATATTAAACTGGAAACCTTTCGGGAACAGCTACGACGCTAATACTCAAACTCTCTTGAAATGGTCTATATGCTCTAAGGTTAGCATGCAAATCAACTAGCAACCTAGGCTTCTGTAGGCTTCCCTGTGGCTGCTGTATTACAGAGAATGCAAGCCAATGCAAAGCTGAACTCAAGATGACACAAAACCAAAAGTATCCCATGTGGACAAAACATAGTAGCTTTATAGGAGAAGTCTAGTGTGAATCATTTAACAGTCCTGTTGTTTGACATTGCTGTTTACTGTTAGTAGGTATGAGAGCAAGAGAATATGGTACAACGTAGACCAGATCACAAGTCTAAAGGCGGTCGAGAGAACCTTCATTCACACCTTAATAATCCCATTTAATCATCAAAGTGACTGAAGCTGATAAATTAACCTAAAAATGTTGCCTGGCGTGCCTTTAATTTTCCAGAGCCACCATCAGTTAGCGTTAGCGTTAGCTGTTGTTTCACAAATTTGGTTCATGTTCTACAGGTTCTCCTCTACAAGTTCAGCTTCTACAGTTCTCTTGTTGTACAGTTTGATTCCCTTTAAGATCCCTTTTAAGATGCCTTTTAAGATCCCAATCCCTTTAAGAGAAATTACATGATGTCAAGTAAAATTGACAAGCATGTGGCATATTTTTATAAGACTTTATTGTATACCTGTGGTCAAACAGATGGCAGGGAACTACCATAGCTGGTAGGAGAACGAGTTCTAATGCAGTAATAACAAAATACCCAAGACATGATGTGTTTTCCGTGACAATTACACAGTGATTTTTATGTGGGAAATGAAACCTCCATTCTAAGTAGTGGTATTTCTGGTGTGAGGTTATAAAGTGGGGATGGCCCAGTAAAATGTTATTGGCACTCGTTACGTGATTGTGTTTAATGAGACGTCTCTGCAATCTAGTGCACATGTCTGGATTATTGTGTGCTATTCTAAGCAAATAGACCCCCCAGGCTGGTATTTAAAGTGCATTATAACTCGTTACCCATGGCAGTTAGAGTTCTTTTGAGGCTGGGTGTGTGTGTGTGTGTGTGTGAGTGTGTGTGTTTGTATGTGTGTGCCCATCTGTTTGTGTAAGTGTGTGTGTGTGTGTGTGTGTGGTGTGTGTTTGCATGTGTATGTGTGTGTGTGTGTGTGTGTGTGTGTGTGTGTGTGTGTGTGTGTCTGTCTGAAAAAAGACTCTGCTCAGATATTGGAATCCAGGTAATTTTTAAATAAGGGGTAAGACATAAATCTCATAAAATAGTTTCCCAGTTGTCTTTTTCAAATGTGTGTGTTTGTGTGTGTGAATGTATCCAAGCGAGTGTGTGTGTGTGTGTGTGTGTGTGTGTGTGCATTCTTTTTCTCAGTCATAAAATGAATGGTTGAAATGGAGACAGGGTGATAGGAGCTGATATGATAGAGTGTCATGTCTAGTGGAAACAGAGGGCCATCTGTTTGGGTTGTGTGTGTGTGTGCGTGTGTGTATATTTGTGCATGCCCGTGCAGGACAGGTGTGTGTGTGTGTGTGTGTGTGTGTGTGTGTGTGTGTGTGTGTGTGTGTGTGCATGTGTGTATGTGTATGTGTATGAATGGATCAAATCTAATAACTTGGCCCCAATGTGGTAGCAAGTGTGTGTATTTGTGTGTGTGTGAGAGTGTGTGTGTGTGTGTCTTTTTGCCAGTTGATGTGTATGTGTACGTTGTAGTGTAGCAGAGGAAGAAATGTATCTGTGTGGTGTGTGTGTGTGTGTGTGTGTGTGTGTGAGTGGGGAAGGGGTGGAGGGAGCAGGTGGTTGGATAATGGGATGAGGGTCAGTGCCACGGCAACCGGAAGCCACATGTGTGTGTGTGTGTGTGTGTGTGTGTGTGTGTGTGTGATATGTTCCATTTGCGCGTTGTAGCGGGGGTGGGTGTGAGGTTGGCACGCTTTCAGCAGGACGTTAACACCACCGAGAGAGACACTGCCGGCCTACACGTTTGATGGGTTCATTCGTGACAAAGTGCCCATTTACCCACGCCTAGAAGTCCACTATGTGTGTCTGTGTGTGTGGTGTGTGTGTGTGTGTGTGTGTGTGTGTGTGTGTGTGTGTGTGTGTGTGTATGTGTGTGTGCAATGCTCCTGAATGGCGGCAGACAGAGGGCAGGATATTAAGAGCGATGAAATTATGCGTGATAGAAGGACAAGAGAAGGCGAAGGAGCAAGAGAGAGAGAGAGGAGAGAGAGAGAGAGGGAGAGGGAGAGAGAGAGAGAGAGAGGGAGAGAGAGAGTAATATCTCTCCAAGAGAGCCCTGGCCAGAGCAGACTCTTGACACTAAGTTTGAGTGACTGTGTGCCTTCACTTCCTCCCCACCACTCCGCCGCCAACCCTTTCCTCTCTCCGTCTGTCTCTACCTCCATCCAATCTTTATCTATCACTCTTTCTTCATGGTGGTGTCTTCCGACTCCCTCCCTGATTTGTCTCTCTCTCTCACACACACACAGACACACACACATACATACTTCCATCCCTCCATCTTTCTCACTATATTTATCTCTCTTTCCTCTTCTTGCCTTCCCTTACTCCTCCCCTCCCTGCAGATTTGCTCTCGATCTCCATATTTCATTTCTCTCTACTGTTCTGTCCATCTCTCTCTCTCTCTCTCTCTCTCGCTCTCCATCCCTTACTCTCCCACTGTTTCTCTCATCCCAATCTCTCTTTTTCTCTCTCCCTCTCCCTCTCTCTCTCTGTCCCACTCTTCCATTCATCTGGAGTGCTGTTCTGTTCTGTCTGCAGGGACCAATATGATGGCTCAGGTGGGGGAACCCTCCAGTGGGAGGACGGGCGTTTTCTCACACACTCGCTTAAGGAACGTTTCACTAGACACAGCATTTTACCCTGCCGTGGAAAAATGTTGACTAAAACACGGTTGATTGACACGTTGTTGGCTTTGGCAAAAAACATGCTGTACGTTATCCATACACAAACATAAATACACAAACACACACACACACACAGACAATGAAAAAACAAACACACGGACACAGATATTTTTACACCACCCCAGCATGCTGTTTCCTGCCTGCTCTAATCTATGGTAATCTCCTATAAGAGTAAGCTATCTCATGTCATGTCCATCCATATGTGTGTGTGTGTGTGTGTGTGTGTGTGTGTGTGTGTGTGTGTGTGTGTGTGTGTGTATGTGTGTGTATGTGTGTGAGTGTGTGTGTGTGTGTGTGTGTGTGTACGTGCACATGTGCTTGCTTCAGTTAACCCATTGACATAAAAGCTTTCTCATGTCAGGACCTCTTAACAGTCCTATGTACTCGAGTGACTGCATGCCTGTGACCGCATGTCAGTGGAATGGTCAAATCTCAGATATAAGCACAGGCTTTATCTGTCCGCCTCTGTAAATCTGTCCCTCGTAGCCCACATCCTTTCCTCTCAAAACGCCATCTCAAATCCAACAACAATAAGCATCACTGACCAACCAGCAGGTTTTACACATCCTTACCATTTCATTCAGAGCTAACGACAACAAGAACACAGCCACTCCCACAGAGAGACCTTCAGCAGGCATGC
>PYXC01000135.1:1317500-1327500 GCA_015244755.2 Tenualosa ilisha | reverse complement strand
AACTCGGACCAGACTCTCTCTTTTTAGATAGACGACACAGCTCTCTTTACTGAACTAAATGCTCTTGTGTGTGCTGAGTTTTACTGGATCATTGACGTAAAGGGCTGGATATTGTTCTAATAAACCAGTGTCTTAAACCCGCCTCTCCACAGCTCTCTGCTGTACTCTTGCAGCTGCCCTCCTTCTCTTCTGTTCTCCTTCTCTTCTCTACACACTTATTATAAAGAACTTTTCAAAATTCAACTCTTCTTTCCTTTCTTTCTTCATTTCTCTCCTCAGATGAGCCCTCTCTCCTCCTCTTCTTTCCTTATTAGTCTTGAAGTGCCTTTGTGTCTGCAAAGCTCATTTCAATGCAGTCATTTTAGAACTATTCTGTGATTTGAGCTCTTTTTACTAAGAGTGGGAGGAAGAGGTGTGTTACAACTAAACCTCTGAATGTGCAGGCACATGGCCACGATTGCATATTTTCTTAATTCTCATTTGTTTTAGTATTTTCTTTATTTGACCTTTTTTTGGTCTCTTATTTTCTTCACTGTAGCGAAATACCTCAAAGTCCCCTCCTCTCCTCTCTCTCTGTCCATCCCAACTCAATCTTTTCCCCACCCCCCCTTTGCCCTTCTGTCGTCCTCCATACCCCTTCCTCTTCCTACGCTCTTCTGCCTTCCCCTCTCCTCCACTCCTCTTCTCTCCTGTCCCCCTCTCCTTCACCCCTCCTATTTGTGCCATCAGAACCACAACCCGTCCCTCTCTCCTCCTCTTCCTCCTCCTCCTTAATACCTGTCTTTCTTCCTCTCTCTTCTCCTCCTCTCTTTCTCCATGAATCTTTCTCTCCCTCTAGGTTCTTCTGTCCTCTTCTGTCGCCTGTCTTGTCATCTCTCTCTCTTTCTCATCTTCTCCCACACCTCTATCTCCCCTCTCCCGCTCTTTCTCCTTCTCCTCTGTTCTGTACTCTCTCGTCTTCTTGCCTCTGCTCCTCTTCTTTCTCCTCCTCCGTTCTCTCCTCTCCTCTCCTTCTCTACCCTTTTCTGTTCTCCTCCTCTTCTCCTCTGTTCTCCTCCTCTTCTCTCCTCTCCTGTGTGCTTCGTGGTTTGTCTGTGATCTGGTGCATCCACGTGCTGATCTGTTCCCTGGCTCTCTGCTGTCAGTCTTGGCTCTGCCCACACGCAGCCCAATGATGCCCAGAGATGCCCGCGTGCATCTGTGCGTGTGTGTGTGTGTATGCGTGTGTGAGTGTGTATGCATGGTGCACAAAAATCCCTCCCATTGGCTGATGCCACTTGGTGATTGGCAGCCATTGCCCTGACCTCAGCCATGTCCACACAAGGGTGGGTGTGAGGGGTGGTATGTGTGTGTGTGTGTTTGGTGTGTGTGTGTGTGTGTGTGTACGTGTGTGGGTGTGTGGAGGGGGGTGGGGGCTTGGTTGGCAGAGAGGGAGGGGATTTATCCTGCCAAAGCTGCACAGTGCACCACAGATAACTGCTGTCACCAATGGGGAGAGAGAGAGATAGAGAGAGAGAATGACGAGAGAGGAGAAGGAGTGAAGGGAAAAAAGGAAGAAGAGGAGAGAAGTGAAGGACAGAGTGAGGAAAGGAAAGAGATCTAGTTGTGGTTTAACAGTGTGAGATACAACACCATTCACATTAGCATTTCTCTATGGGTGTGTATATATGTGTTGTGTGTGTGTGTGTGTGTGTGTGCATGTGGTGTGTGTGTGAAGTGGTGGGCAGGGGGGCAGTGTAAATGGAATGGACTGATGCTGGGAGGGTGTGTGTGTGTGTGTGTGTGTGTGTGTGTGTGTGTGTGTGTGGTTGGGGGAGAGGGGTTTAGTCATGTAAAAAGCTCTGTCACGCAAGTTCACGTCACACCAAATGGTCACTTCACAAGAGACAGGAAGGGTGGCCTGTACCACATGTCCACTACGCATCTGTCACTGGTAAAAGAAGGGACACACTCTCTCTCTCTCTCTCTCTCTCTCTCTCTCACACACACACACACATACACATACACACACCCATACACACACACACAAACACAGCCAGCTAGCCCTGCAGCAACACAGCAGCAATGAGCCGCTGCACACCATTACACACATACACACGTCATTACACACACACACACACACACACACACACACACTCATACAGTGTACATGCCTTCACACATCCACAGCTATATGCTGACAACATGAAAGCAGAATATCTAATATCTGTCATTTATCATTTCCTGAATCAGGCAACAAACAATAGCCAGAAAATTCCCACAAAAAAGCTTTAAGTGGCTGTTCTAACCAGAAGAGGAATGCATTAATGTTACATGAGAATGTTCAGCCAAAAATAGACACTATCCCCCACTGCTGAGAACAGGATGATGTAAACCCAGTTACATGGCAGTATGGGAAATAATAAAATCACCTCAAATAAATTTGAAAAACCAACACACACAGACACACACACACACACACACACACTCACTCACACGGCCATGTTTATAGTGTGAGCTATGGAGGCGTCCCTGATTCAGCTGGTTAGAGCCCAGTAAGAGTGGTGCTAGCTAACAGGGTCTAACCCTCTCGGAACACGTAAAAATACAGAATCATGGCGGCCACTCACTGAGTGCAGATCACTGGAGCACTTAAGACTGTACATGTCATAACTGTGTTGTGTTAATTCTATTCTATTCTATTATAATATATTATATTATAAGACAGAAAGAATAATGAGAAATGGTCCAAAATCAGCATGCATAGGACAGGACACACAAAAGCGGAGCCTGGTCTTGTCACCAGTACATACACACACACACTGAATAATTTTTAAAAAGTCTCTAGATGACAGAACAAAGCAGTGTGTTGGAACACGAACCTCCTGCTGTGAGCTCGTCCAGGCATGAGGGACCTCAACACACACTCACACACACACACATACACACACACACACACACACACACACACACAGATTTGAGTCAAAGCCTTGGGGAAAAGCAGCTTGTGCATGTGAGTGCAGGTGGAAATGTATGGGATAACAACACAGGAGACACACACACACACACACACACACACACACACACACACACACACACACACACACAGATTTGGCTAACTGACAGTGGGGGAGAGGGGCAACAGTTGAACAGGAGGTCATCAACACAGAACAGTGATAGAACACTATCCATACTTTGCTGAGCCATGCTGGGAGAAGAATTTGGACTTCTAATCATTTCAGTAAATGTACCGTTGTACAGTAATGTTTCGTTATTTCATTTTTTTTCATAAAACAATTCTCTTCGTCAGTCATCGCGTTAGTCTGTGACCATATGTTAAGATATAGTAGAGTTGTTCAGAAATTTTTTTTTTTTTAGAACTTGCCCTAACATGGTTTTCACTTGACAGCAAACATCATGTAGTAATCCTACTACTGAAATGGTACACTATCTTTGGCTATGTTGCCAGTTTCCTGACACACTTAGGGAGAGAGGAAGTGTCCCTCTTATGAGCTGAATGAAAGTTAGGGATGACGGCGGCCGAGGTGTCCCAGAATAGGGTAATAATGGACGAGGACGAACAGTGCGATGCTGAAGATGAAGTCCATTATTCCCTTATATTGGGAGGCCTCGAAGGCCATTATCCCACTTATCACCCGGTTGCCAGAATGATTTTGATATTTATGTCATCATTTTCTTTAAGCAGTTATCAACACAAAAAAAACAGCTGGTTTGTAGCTCTGGTGTAGGTTTTATGGGAAAGTAGACCCACAAGGCTGCATGCTGTTGTTACAGTTGCTGCTCTAGAGAGCATTGATATGGAACGGTGATTAAACTTTATTACCAGATATATGACGTAGGTGTCTTGTTATCGGGAAATAAAGGAAACCCTGTCAGCCAATCAGAAAACAGCATAACAAATCCACACATATTGGTGATAATTTAGGACGTTGGTGTAAGATACAAAAACAAACAAACAAAAAAACATGTCTGTCGTACAACACAATAAAAACATCCCAGACCTGCCTGGTGTCCCTTTAATCCCTCAATGAAGTGAGCAGCGTACCACTGAGAGAGTCTTGAAATGAAGTGCCTTTAGATGAGCAAAGGGCTTCAGAGTGAATGGTGTCCTGTCTTACAGCTGCTAGAACAATAAAATATAATCTATTGCACCACTAAAGATGATGAACGTCTTTATAAATGTCTTTTTGATGGAAACCGAAGCCAAAGTACTTTGTGGTTTGAAATGGTGCCCGTCGGCAACAGACTGGTTGCTGATATTAAACACCGATTTGAATCATATCTCATTACTCTAAATGAGCTCCGACATTAACTGAATCCTGGCACAGTGAGCAAGCTGCCAACACACATCCCAACAACCTGGCTCACAGAAGTGCTGTCCCGAAAAGCATTGTTGAGCAACTGCCATCATTAAAAGATAAAGAGGACATTATTAAGAAATGTGTCTCTTCAGCAGACCCCACACCGGTGCCAACACGAGTGCGCCAACTGTCTGTGATTTGGCACTGCACACTGGTACCAAATCTTTAGCTGATGAGCAGTCAATAAAGACATGGGTTTTATTGAGTGGCGCCGGAAAAAAAGGGTTTGCATCCTAATTGACACAAAGGTGACATTGCTAATGTGGGTAAATGTTGAAAGCTGTCATCAAGTCAATCAAAGAGAGGCCTGCAACCAACTACACAGGAGGCTCATGCCAGGACCGACAGACCCCTGCTCACGATGGCACAGAATGGACTCCACCCACTGTTACCCCCATGATCGATCTCACACCCGGACTTTAACAGTATGTCTGGCTGCTAGTACACTTTCTGGCCAGAACTTTAGGCAACCACCAATGGCTTGACTACCATATAATGTTATATAATATTGTATAATATTATTTATAAATATAATATTTTTATATTTTCAGTCAAAACCATGGACAAATTGTAGTTTATCATTTATGGTAACTGACTGACTTGCTTGTATGACCACTGGCAGTTGAGTTTCTCCCTTGAGCTGTGGTTGTGCCAAAGGTTTCTTCTTTGAATAACTACCACAAGGGAGTTTTTTCTTGCCCCTGTTGCTGTTGGGGGCTCCTTGTTTGTCTGTAAAGCACCATGACAATAAAATCAATTGTAAATGGCACATGTATGAATAGAACTGAATAGAACTGAATTGAATTGAATTATATTGAAAGCAGAGAGGGTCATACTCATGTTGATGACGTGTGTAGTTCCCTTTAGTTATTGCCATGGTGAGTCTCCAAAAATACACTCCTGAGTCTCTGAAATGTCACTTAGATGTTCAACCTACCTTCAGTGTGAAAGCACACTGACATTTGGATGGACTTATTATTGTCTATTTTGATCACATTGGTGCGGCACCGACGCGATTTCGCTTGGAGCCACTATGACAGGAGCTGTTCGAGTTCTGACGCGTAGGTATGAGTTAAACTTAGAGCGATTTATTGTGTTTGTAGCAAAGTATTACACATCTTTAGTTGCATGCAAATATACATGCAACGTACACCATACAACTGCACACATGCAAATATATATGCAGTATACACCATAAAACTGCACACATGCAAATATACATGCAGTATACAGCACACACAATAACATGCATAACAACATGCACAAAATATACATGCAGTATACAGCACACAACTGCACACATGCAAATATACATGCAGTATACAGCACACAACTGCACACATGCAAATATACATGCAGTATACAGCACACAACTGCACACATGCAACGGCAGCATATATTGGTGCCATGGTTTGCTTTGTCATTGCTCTTTATTTGATCTCTCCAGCACGTTTTAAGCTCAAGGTTAAACTAAATAAAAACAAAAACACTTTCTATAGAGGAGGAGGGGGGCAGGAAAGCCTTCATTAGAACAGGACTCTCTCTCTCTTTGTGTGTGTGTGTGTGTGTGTGTGTGTGTGTGTGTTGTGATGCTGTACACTGCATGTATATTTGCATGTGTTCATGGAGTTCATGGAGATACAAGTATGTGAGTGTTTTTATATGTGCATGCACATTATGTAGTGTGCGGTGTGCACATGCCTGCCGATGTCTGCCTGAGATAAACTGAGTTTGAGTGTGTGTGTGTGTGTGTGTGTGTGTGGTGTGTGTGTGTTGTGTGTGTGTGTTGTGCTCAGTAATGTTGGGTGACTCAGTGTGTTCTCCATGTCTGAGGGGCACCATGGTCTGTTCTAGGGTCTTACTCATTCACCAGCAGCCTGAAAGGACAGTGACCCAGGAGGACAAGCTCTCTCCCCTCCTGAAACACACACACACACGCTCGCACACGTACACACACACGCTTTCTCTGGTAAGCAGACATATACTGACAAACACACTCTCTCCCTTTTGTCTCTCTCTCTCTCTCTCTCTTTCAAACACACACACACACACACACACAGGTCATTGCTTAAATTCCGTCTCTAAAATGTCGCTCATTGCCAAAAGATCAACTCTATTCCACGAAAAGGCTCTACTGTCACGAACAGAGATACTAAAACACACAACCGTAAATCATCAGAGTGGTGAACACAGGGCTGCACACCAACCAGTGTCTGACAGCAGCTTATCCCATGAGGAGCGACGAGGTTTGATGACGACGAGGATGATGATGATAATGAGGAAGCTAATGCTAAATAAGAAGATGTTGGTGTTAATGATGAAGATGATGAGGAGGAGGAGGTTAATGAAAAAGATGAAGATGATGGTGATGAAGAGGCTAATAACATATGAAGATACTGTTGGTGATGATGATGGCGCCGACAATGAAGACGACAGGCCTTTTGGCATGCGTCAGCCCCACTGTCATCACACACGAGCTTCAGGCCGTCTCCGCACATATGTTATTCACAGTGGTCAAACATGCGGTCTGCGTCTCTCTCCGTCAGATCATATGTCTTTTCCAGCTGTTTTATTTACATTGAAAGATTTTAGTATTTCTGTGTATGTATGTGTGTGTGTGTGTGTGTGTGTGTGTGTGCACGAGCGAACGTAATGTGTGTGTGTGTTTTCGTTAAATGAACAACAAGCAAATTTACATATATACATAGTGATACACTGACACTGTGTACATGTGTGTATGAGTGTGTGTGTGCATACTTGTGTATGAGTGTGTGAATAATCTGTGCATGTGTATGTGCATTTGTGTGTCACTACATGTGTGTGTTTGTGTGTGTGCTTGTTCATGTGGATGTGTATCATGTGTGTATGTGTGTCTGTGTGTTTAGATGTGTGTGTGTGTGTGTGAGTGTTTGCTTGTTAATGTAGTTGTGTACATTTGTGTTTATGACTGTGTATTCTGTGTGTGTGTTTGTGTATGTGTGTGTTTATGACTGTGTATTCTGTATGTGTGTGTGTGTGTGTGTGTGTGTGTGTGCGCGTGTGTGTCGGCCTTGCTGTATGGCGCTGCGAGCTGTTCTTGTCCTCTCTCACAGGAGCCATCAGCAGCACTTAGGCCAGACGGCAAGGGCACGGCCATATCTGCAAGACTGTCTGAAACACAACACCTGACACCTCCGCTTCAGGTGACTCGCTCCTCTGGGATGTGTCTCAAAGTGTAAGCGTGTGTGTCTGTAGATGTGTGTGAATGAGTGTATGTGTGGACTCTTTATAGCTGTGTCTGACTTATGTAAAGGTGTGTCTCTCTTTGTGAACGTCTGTGTGTTTGGTGTGTTTTCACTCACTTGTGTGCATATGTGTGTGTGTGTGTGTGTGTGTGTGTGAGTGTGAATACAATATATGTGTGTGTGTGTGTGTGTGTGTACATTCACTAATGTGTGTGTGAGTTCTGTGTGTTTCTACTCACTTTTGTGCTTTTGAGTGTGTGTGTGTGTGTGTGTGTGTGTATGTGTGTTTGCGCGTGCAGTCACTAGGGTGTACGTGTGTGTACGTGTGTGTGTGTGTGTGTGTGTGTGGTGTGTGTGTGTGTGTGTGTGTGTGACCGTGAAGAATGAAAGCCCTGATCTCTCTGCAGATGCCGTTTGTCTCTGCGGGGGGGGGGGGTCGGGCTCAGTAAGAAAAACAAACACCATGGCTAAAGAAATAGCCGTTCTGCCTGCCTAACCCTGCCTCACCCTCCAGGCCCCTCATACTGGCCTTCTCTCAGGCATCTATATCCACCGCTGCTCAGCAGCAGCACCACTGAGCACCACAGGAACCACAGGCGCTGGACGACACCAGAGTAGCCCAGGTGAAGTGTGGATTATGCAGTGGCTTTTGTTTGTCAGTGAACTAAGTCATCTATTTATGGGGCGGTGGTAGCGTAGCGGTTAAGGAACGTGTGCTAGTGTGCAAGTAGCCTGAAAAGTTGTGTGTTTGAATACCAACTGCAACCAGTGTGCCCCTGAGCAAGGCACTTAGTCCTAGTTGACAAAAAATGTAAGTCTAGGCTATTTCCAACACCGCACAGCACCAGCTCCATCAGACCCAGGACAACCATGAGTGTAGACTGTGCACTGCTTAAATGTAAGACAATGGCCTTCTTGGCTGTAGAGCATAGATGAAAAAAAATGTACGAACCACTTCACATAATCATTCACATCATACAAACACCATGGCATTTCATGGACGTGACACAAAGTACATTTTCCGTGGAACTGCCAAAAACTATTTCCCAAAATCAGAAAGGGCAAGAAAAAACAGCCTCCTAAAATGACAAGCTTTCTTATGGCATGATAGCGAGTCAGTATCCACCACTGCCCAGCATCAGCAGCCCAATGAGCCTGGAGAAGCACCAGTGGTGCTCAGTGCTGCAGACTGGCCTCTCTTCTCCCCACAGCCCAGCATCTGCCCCACAGCTGCAGACATCTCTCTCCCCACAGCCCATCATCAGAGCAGAGCATGCAGGGAGAAGGAAATGACTACGTGCTGCGGAAATCAATGGTGTTTGTTTTTTAAGTCAACTATTGAACCATTGAACCATTTTCCAAAAACGATGAAAAACAACCCCCCTCCCCCCCACACCAGGCATACATGACCCATGCCCACTCCTTATTCCTCTGATGCTCCCCTGACCTTCAAGTCTAAGTCGATGCCTGTGAACGATAACGCTCACTTTTCACTTTTCCTATCTATTCTTATATTAAAATAAGCTCAGTAAACTCTTGTCTCTAAAGTGAACCTCTTATGACTGCTTGGCAATGCTTGTCATAATGAATGACTGTAATGTACTGTCTCACTGCAAACATCTGGCGCTGTCCACACACCTGTGGTGCTGAAAGTCATACATAGGGTGGCACAAGTCCTTTTTAGACCTTTTGAAGGCTTTACTGTTTCACGGTCACATCTAATCCTCATGAAGACACTAATTTCCCTGTGTGAACGAGTACAGTATACAGAAGTAGCAGATTACAAACATATGTGCCAAAGAAAATAATTCAGCTTCTATTCAAACACATACACACACACACACACACACATACACACACACACACACAAGTGTACAAGTGTCTTTGGTACTCAAGTGTCTTTTTTAGACAGTAGTACTAAAAGCTTTAGTGTACTGGGAGAGAGAGCTGTAGTGCACTAGGAGAAAGAGCTTCAGTGCACTGGGAGAGAGAGTTTTAGTGCACTAGGAGAAAGAGCTTTAGTGCACTGGGAGAGTGATCTTTTGTGTACTGGGAGAGAGAGCTTTAGTGCACTAAGAGAGAGAGCGAGGAAAAGAAGTGAGTTTGTGATCTTTACAGAGCTGCAACTAAAAGTCTGTTTTCTACTAATTATGACCTTTCCAGCTTTGTACTTCTGCTGGAGAAATTAGCCATTTGTAATTAAAAGACTGTGATGAAAAGTACTGCTTAGAACCCCTTTGTGGCCAAGAGCTAAGCAACTGTAGTTCCAAACCTACCCCCTTATATGGCCAGTGGACTTGGATAATTTATGGAGGTGACACAGAGGGTTCCTCCATGCTATAACTTCATAGCAGTTGTGTCTAGACCCAGAGATAACACACTGTTCAAACAAAGATTTGTGTGTGTGTGTGTGTG
>PYXC01000135.1:1307500-1315000 GCA_015244755.2 Tenualosa ilisha | reverse complement strand
TAACTAGTGGCACAAAAGTGAGCCTTTGCATTTCAGATAGCGTTACATACTGGGCATACTGGGTTGATGTAAGCATGATGTAGGTTGATGTAAGCAACGTGTTGTTCTAAAAACAGATATTTCCGGTTCTTGTTAAAGCTTTGCTGAATCGATGCCATTATCTAACCCGGGTAAAGTTAGGGTGGTTGCGTCTCCGTGCTGCTCGATGACCATTCAGTTAGAAGAAACACATTTCTAGGTGGAAGGATCGTCTATTCATGAATGTCATTATATTTCTCACTGCTGTAGCCCTCCTTTAATGCCACCATGTCAGGTGTATGTAGTCACTGAGTTTGAGAAGGAACTGCAAAGCCCTGCGACTTCACTTCATGTCGTGCCAAACTACAATCCCTAACTGTACTAAAATCAGGGGAACATCAAGCCTTATGGGGCTTACTGCTTATTTGATACTTATTTATATTCTGGCAGTCAACCCAGATATTTTATGTACAGATATCAATTCTGATGGTGCTTACAGTAGGAACAGAAAACGATTTGTCTTCATGCACAGTGTTTCATTTCCATGCTTGTTTGTTTAATAATTGCATTGCATGTGTGTATACAAACACACTGTTTGTTTGTTGAGTTCATGTGTGTATACAAACACACTGTGTTTGTTTGTTGAGTTCATGTGTGTGTACATACACACTGTGTTTGTTTGTTGAGTTCATGTGTGTATACATACACACTGTGTTTGTTTGTTGAGTTCATGTGTGTGTACATACACACTGTGTTTGTTTGTTGAGTTCATGTGTGTGTACAAACACACTGTGTTTGTTTGTTGAGTTCATGTGTGTGTACAAACACACTGTGTTTGTTTGTTGAGTTCATGTGTGTATACATACACACTGTGTTTGTTTGTTGAGTTCATGTGTGTATACATATACACCGTGTTTCTTTGTGAGTTCATGTGTGTATACAAACACACTGTGAGTGTATTTTATGAGTGTAAGTTATGCAATTGTGTATGAGTGGGTATGTATATTTAAGCACTTTTGTACGCATGTGGATGTTTGTCTGTGTGTGTGTGTGTGTGTGTGTGTCTGAGTCTGAAAAAGAGATGGAGAGAGAGCAAGAGCGTGTGTGTGTGTGTGTGTGTTAAAAAGAGATGGAGAGAGAGCAAGAGTGTGTGAGTGTGTGTATGTGTGTGTGTGTGTCCTCTCATCTCCATGGTCAATTTGACAGTTTCCATCTTGTTTTGGGTCTCGTGTTTGTCATGATGGGCGTGAGTCACTTTGCCTGTAGGGGATCGGGGAACTGATTCAGAGCTTCGGACATCCACTGTCACGACACTCAGTCATGTCGCATACGCACACACACACACACACATACAAACACAACTCACATGCATACACACACACACACATGCACACACAGAAACACACACACAGACAGACAAACACAACTCACATGCATACACACACACACACAGACACACACACAAAAACACTTGTTTGAGGGCACTCAAGAACTGACGGTGAGTCGTCGCTATCGTCCTCAGGCGTAGGATCTTTTCTTCCGCTGCTCTATTTTCATTGATGTTTGTTTGCCTGTCTGTTTGTTGGTTTGCCTGTTTGTTTGTTTGCCTGTTTTTGCCTCCAGAGTGCAGACATTACAAGAACATTAGAACAACGCAAGGTCGCAATCATGAGTCTGTTCAATGGTCCTTGTCTCTGTGTGTGTGTGTGTGTGTGTGTGTGAGATCTGTGTTTGACAGATCGTGTGTATACATGTGGATTTAAACACATTATAATGTGTGTGCTCAAGTGAATTGAGTTGAAAGAACATTAGTTGGACTGCGAAGGTATCAGAAAAGGTTGACATAATTTAAATATGACAGATATAGATAGAAGTCATTAAAAATAGATGCTGGAGAGAGAGAAAAAGACAGAAAAAGAGAGAGGGAGAGAGAGAGAGAGAGAATTTGATAAACCAAGGCAGGAGAGCATCTAAGGATAGCTTGTTAAATTCGTGCAGGTCTGTGACAACCAGAACAGCACAGAACATTTTACTATCACACAAAGACACCCTTTGGCTATATGAAGACAACACACACACACACACACACACACACACACACACACCAGACCCTCTCCTCTATTTTCCTTTCCTCCTTATCTTGTGTCTCACATCACTCTCTCCAAGGACCCCACTTAATAATGTGTCCGTCCACACAGATGCCTGATTAAAAGAGGCCTCGCATCACCTCTCCCATGTCTGTGATTGCGGATAATATTAATTGGTGTATACAAATTTGTAACAGAAAATGATTGGTTGTATGAGTGTGTGTGTGTGTGTGTGCATACACGTGACAGTGTATGTGGATTTTGTGTGCGTGTGTGTGTGTGTGCATGTTTATCATGTACAGTACATGTTAGCCTTGGAGTGATATTTAAGATAAATGATTGATGATGAACGTATTTTGTGTGTGTGTGTGTGTGTGTGTGTGTGTTAGGGGTGATGAAAAACCCAAGGGTAATGTATTTCATAAGGCAGTAGAATTATACACAAACACACACACAATGCATGCTTTCACAGAATTTAAATTGTAGCCACAATTTTAATTAAAATTTAAATGACAGCTACAAAGACAGTGACTGTATACTAAGTCTACTTTTGCTGTATACCTCTGAATTTCTGTTTGTGTGTGCGCGCGTGTGTGTGTGTGCGCGCGCACATGTGTGTGTGTGCGCGCGTGTGTGTGTGTGCGTGTGTGTATGTGTGTGTGAGAGTGTGTGTGTGTGTGTGTGTGTGTGTGTGCACGTGTGTGTGCTTTCATGCCTCATTAGTCCGATGGAGAGCCACACCAGGCAGAGCCACAGAGGGGGCAGACAGACATCTGGCACCACAATGGCT
Organism: Tenualosa ilisha; assembly: GCA_015244755.2. Classification (NCBI taxonomy): domain Eukaryota; kingdom Metazoa; phylum Chordata; class Actinopteri; order Clupeiformes; family Clupeidae; genus Tenualosa; species Tenualosa ilisha. Next base: position 1,312,105 of record PYXC01000135.1, on the reverse strand, counting down.
CCTAACGGCTCTAACGGCTCTCCAGTCGCTCTGACCCTCACTGCCTCCCGGCCTGCTCAGGCTGCCACTGTCTCCCCACACTCCACTCTGCCTCACTGGGAGCCAGTAGCCTGGAAATCTCTACTCGGCTTGGTGCTCATACATCATATAACCACACACACATGCACACACACACACACACACACATACATATACACACACCCACAACCAAACCTCACTGTAACTGGACCCCTCCCCCGTCACTTCTCTGCCTCTCTCCCCGGTGTGACAGCATCTCTGAGGACAAGGCAAAAAAACTGGGGGATGGGAAAGAATGCCTCTGTGCCTGTGTGTGTGTGTGTGTGTGTGTGTGTGTGTGTGTGTGTGTGTGTGTGTGTATGTGAGAGAGAGAGAGAGAGAGAGAAAAAGAGTTAAAGAGAGAGAGAGATTTTTTATATTATGTGAATGCAGTATGCGTGTATGCTTGAGTATGTATGTGTGTGTGTGTGTGTTTGTGTTTCATGTGTGTGTGTCATTGTGTGCACTTGTTTCTCTATGTCTGCATGCATGTAGGTCACGTACACACAAGTACACACACATGCACACACACACACATACACAATCATACTGGATTTAATACACTTTCTTCCCCATCCCCACCTTCTCCTCGGTCTGAAACAATGTAGAAATGTCTGTAGCATGGACTACTAATAACCAGCCCATCAGTGAAAAGGAAACTCATTTTTAAAGGCCTAACAGGCTGGTGCTTACTGAGAGCCATGAGGGGAACACGGCTGTGTCCTGACGGAGGACAGCAGCTTGTCCTGTCTGCATAATACAAACATTGTGTGTTCATTTTTCATCCAGTGCATTAAAGTTGTATTTGATTGAGTACATCAACAAGTCACCCCTCTCTAACTGACAACAGAAGGAAATCATCCAGCCCTGGACCCAATGGAATGCCAGCACAAGTGAATGGATTCATTGAATCACCAACTGACAGAAGTGGAAACTAAACATTTCGACTGGATAAATAGGCCCACTGTAAAAGTACTAGCTAGCAAAGGATAAAAACAAGGGATATTGGAGAGCAGTTCATCTAGACCACTCAAAAAAACTTACTAAGACTACACTTTCAAAAAGAAAAGGTAAAGATTACTTGAAGAATTGGTGGAGACTTGAAAGAGACTGGTTAAGTTTACTTAACGGGTTTCCACCATGTTTTTGAAGTAAGCTTTACTTTTTCTGTTTGACAGGCTCTAACAAAACGAATCAGTGGTGTAGAAGTCAGCTAAGCGATGGAAAGTATGTAAAAAGAGAGGGCAACACAAGCGCATTGTAAGAATGCGGTATTTTCTCAGGGTGATCTCGGGGAATGTAGAGCTAGAGAGTCATGAGGAAATATCAAAAAAGGCACTTCCAAAAAAGTGCTACACGTTTACAAACTGCTTAGCATCGTTAGCTGCGCCTTTAGTGGAACAACTATCAGTAATTTGCGTTCTTGCGCAGAATTTGGTCTGAAATTCCCACTTTCCACAGGACTCACAGGCATCAGTCAGAAAAGAGCACGGGGTCAGTGTGAGCTTCTGCAGCAAACAGACTGTAACACACACACACACACACACACACACACAGTGGATGCCATGTACTGTATATATGTGCACATTACAACCGCAATTCAGCTGATCCTGGTGTGTGTGTGTGTGTGTGTGTGTGATCTGCCTCTTTTTGATGTGACATTCAATTGCACCCACGTCATATCACATGGGGAATGTCACGCATGGAGATGGAGACAGGAACTAGGATGTGTGCATGTGTGTGTGTGTGCGTGCTGCATGCGTGCGTGCGCATGTGTGTGTGTGTGTTTGTGTATGTCATGGGGTTGGTAGAATGGCGAGAGCTCATAGTTCAAATTAATAGTCTCGCTCTGTCTCTGTCTCTCTCTCTCTCACACACACACCTACAAATAGTGTCTCACAAACACACACAAACACATACACAAGAAGCATGTTTACACAGTGTTTGACAAATGCACACACACACACACACACATACCCGCACACACACACACACACACACACACACAGTGAGTTCCCAATAAGAGTGTGCGCTGAGGAGGGAGAACAGGCGGAGGAGAAGGAGGCAGTGTTTGGCCATCCAGCATGCATTGATTCTCCATCGATCCCCCTGACCCCAGCATACAGGCACAGGCTAATTCCGTCACCCTTATTAGATTGCCAGCAGTAACAGGAGTGTACTGTTTAGTTTGTCTTCTTTTGATCTTATTATTTCTCTCTCTCTCTCTCTCTTTCTCGATCTGATGAGAGTGACAGTGTGGGCTGGAAGAATAATAGTGTGGACTGGCAATCCCTTCAGACCCACACACACAGAAACACACACACAAACACACACACACACACACAAACACACACATTCACACACACAGGGGCGTGTGTCAGCTGCACACAGGAGGCATTTATCTATCTTATTGGCTGTTTGTTTATGGCTTGATTACATTGACAAACATGCTATCTGTGTGTTTTCTTTGTTTTTTCCACACACATATACACACACACACACACACACACAGGCACGCACACACAAACGCATGGACACACACATGCACACACACACACGCACACACACACAAACACACATACGCACGCGCGTGCACACACACAAACACACACTCACACACACACACACACACACACACACAGAAACACACGCAAATATGTTCCTCTGTGTGTGTTTTGTATGCATTTTCCATGTGCTATGTTCCTGAGAGGCACAGTAACATATGGGCAGGGAGCCTCGTAAACCTACAGGGAGCGCACAGAAAAACGCTCGCAATCAGATCCCTTCACACACACACACATACACAAACACACATACATACACATGCACACATACATACACACACACACACACACATTGATGGATAGAAATGGGTAAGGAAGAGGAGAGCAGAGGTATGAGCAGAGTGGAGAGGAGGAGAGCAGAGCGGAACGGAACGGAGCGCAGCGCGCACACTGGACAGAAGAGGAAGAGCGCAAAAGCGAGGGATGGAGAGAGAGAGAAAAAAACACGGATGGATATTTAAATCGCTCTTTGAGTCTATACATCAAAGCTACCTTGACAAGCACAGATAGCAATGTAGCGAACAAAAAGAGAGATAGGCAACACAGTATTCTTCAAGAGAGAGAGAGTGTGTGTGTGTGTGTGTGTGTGTGTGTGTGTGTGTGTGTGGCATTTCAATAAAAACAGAGAATCAAACAAGACCTCATGGCATGCCATTGAGAAACAACAACTCCATGTGCATGATTGCGTTTGACACACCTAAATACACAGAATTAATGAGCGGCTATTCTCAGGGCCACTCTCTCCCAAAGCACACAGAGCTCCTGCACACAGCGCAAAGGTTAATGTAGTGGAATAAGAGACGGAGGAGAAACCACAGGCTAAATACATCCTACACAACTGCAACCAAACAGCACCATCCCTGTAGTGAGGGTAGGGAAGCTCTGTTGCTCAATGCTAGCATGTCTCTGTCAAGACCAGCTCTGCTATTAAGAGCGTTGGGCTCTGTGTCATGTGAGGTGATACTGTGAAACTCTCCTTAAGCATCTGTTCTGGCATAGAGCTGAAAACTGTTTACTTCAAAACATTTGTTTACCTGTTTAAACACGCACAAATACGGAGACGATAACACACATGCTAGTAAACACACACATGTTGTGCTAATATCTTCTTATTTGGGTTGTGTTGTTGCTAACACTAAACATACATCCGGACGTGACTGAATTTATCTTTAGCGCTCCATCGCACGTACCGACACACACACGCACTCACACACACACACACACACACACACACACACGCACACACATCCATTCACACACACTGTTGTTTCGTCTGTTGCTTCGGAGCGCTCCATGGCGAGGGAACGGACAGGAGCGGCGGGTGTGTGCTGAGTGCGACCGTGGCAAAGCTCACTTCCGCAAACACACACTCAGCCCTGACAAGTGTGACACAGAAAGCGTCAACAACACAAAGAGAAGAAGCAAAGCAGAGAGAAAGAGACAGAAAAGAGAAAGAGTGAAAGAGAATGAGAAAGACCCCCTGCCTAGCAGGACAACAAAAGCAAAATGAGCTAATTGTTTGGCATGAACCAAGGAAAGAAAAAACACAATAGCTGAGTTCCTCCTCTCTCTCTCTCTCTTTCTTTCTCTCTCTTTCTCTCATTCCCTCTCTCTCTGGCTGGCTGGTCGTTATAGAGGACTGTAACGGTTGCCTAGCACCTAGTGTCTTCCTTTCCCACCCTTTCACCACACCATCCGTCGCTCCCAAAAAAAGACACAAGTGCTCGCTCACTCTTCCGTTCACTCTCTCTCTCTCTCTCTCTCTCTCTCTCTCTCCCTGGCTTGCTTGCTGGGCACTTACCAAAGCTGTCTCTTGGGAGGGATAATGTCTTTGTTGGAGGCCGTCACCCCCATGGCCATCTGCATGACAGTGATGTATTTCTGGTACTTCATGTTGGTTGCCGGCGGTTACGCGAGCGCGAAAGCCTCTCCTCCTCTCCGCGGAAGCAGCGGCGGCGGCAGCCGCGGCGACGGTAACGGCAAC
>PYXC01000135.1:1295000-1300000 GCA_015244755.2 Tenualosa ilisha | reverse complement strand
AGAGGAGTACAGGAGATGGGAGGGGTGGACAGGAGAGGAGAGTAGAGGCTAAATAGGGATGGTTGATGGAGGTGAAGAGAACAGGAGGGAAGAGGAGAGGGTGTCTGCGGGGCACTGATGTGGATGAGGGGCAAAGAGATGGAGCCAGAGCCAACGAGCATCTGGTCCTGAAGGTCAGACAGAGGGAGCAAACGTTGAGTCAGCAACCCCAACTGTTTTTGGGAAAAGAGAGAGAGAAAAAGAGAGAGAGTAGGGTTATAATAGGTACATGACAAAACAGGAAAATGTTTGAACTGGAAAATGAAAACTGAAGCAATAGTAGGGAGAGCAAGTGAAAGAGATAAAAAGTGTATTATAGAGTGAAAAAGAAAGATAGAATAACATTTCAGTGAAAATACAGAAAGTGAGAAAGGTTTGATGATGATATACAAATAGAGAGATAGATAGACAGATAGATAGATAGATTCTCTGATCCAACTGTGTGGGGCTTGGCACTGTTAGTGTTTCACTAATAATGTGGAAGCGGAACATTGATTCAAACTCAGCTTGGCTCCGCTTCTTTGTAAAGCAATCCTCATCAATCTCAGTCTAAGACACCTTGGAACACCGAAGAGCACTGAAGCCATCCTGACCAATGCTGTCGGGCAAAAAGAGGCTGCTTCACATCCCTTATACTGAGACAGAGCTTGTGCAAACTGAGAGTTATTCTTGTGTTGTGTTTTGTTGTGTTGTGTTGTGTTGTGTTGTGTTGTGTTGTGTTATGTTCATCTGTTATCACTTCATTATCCACAGTGCAGTCAGTGTGATTCCTACCACAGAGGGAGAAAAAGATGAGATGACACAAAGAGAGAGGAGGGAGAGTGCTGAAGAAGAAAGTGAACAGTCAAAGCAATACTAAGAAGTTTAGATGGCTGGGTCTTGAAGACCCAGCTCTTCCAAAAATATCTCCTGACTTTAATTCTGAATAACAGGAATACACTTAACCTCTTATACTTAATCTCTCTTTTATACTGCACTTTTATTACACTACTGCACTTTCAACTTAAAACACTGTAAAAATATGTTAGCAATATGCACTCTTTGTTAGTTTTTTTTTTTTGTATTGTGCTGTAGCTTGAATATTATCCTCTTTTGTAAATCGTTTGGATAAAAGCATCTGCTAAATGCATAAATCTAAATGTAGATGGAAGACAAGCCACCTATCTATCTAAAACGCAACCAAACATAACATTGCTATACAAGATTTGTGTGATGTGTTCCAACCCGGTACACATGTAACGGCATGATGAACGCAAACCATAAATATTGTCAAATGGTTGCCCGAATGGAGAAAAGGTGGAAAGGCAAAACAAACTGAAAGAGAGGTGAGAGGGATAGAAGAATATACAGTGTCACAATGAGAGAGAAACAGAAAGGGGTGTTTAAGGGGAGATGGGGTGAATAAAGAAAAGAAAAAAAAGGTAGAAATCTAGAGAGCAAATAGAGTTCCTTGGTTCTTGTGTACATGATACTAATAGGACATCCTAGAGCTCTTGCGTCTTGTGTTTGCTGATCTCTGGGCCTCTGGCCATGATTGTTTGTTGTCCTGTCCTAACACCTGTGCTGGGCTGGGCTCATCCATTCATTAACACATTCACACACACACACACACAAACACACACGCGCGCACACACATGCACACACACTATAAGCTGTCACCTCACTATAAGCTGTTAAACAGCACAGCACAAAGGCAGAGGAGGGCAGAACACACAACCAAAGCACACAGTGATCACCAGGAAAACAACATAAAACAAAATAAAAACAGCAAACATCCACACACATTAACTAGCATGAATTATTCAGACACCTAAAATATGATACCTCACTTGTGCCAGATGAAATGTCTTCATTATGTGACAGATAGAACTGACTGCAGCTAAAGACAACCGATTGAAGGCTGGAGTGTCAGGTATAGAAGAAGTGCTATTATTAACTTATGAATGTTTATTAATGATTTACTGAGGATTTATGAAACTTTTACTACACAGTTATAAATGACTCATCAAGAAACACCTGCTCATTTGTATGGCAATCAAAAATGAAATTACTAAGATAATGTTGTCATGTCCACATAAACACATCTTTAAATATCTTCCATGCTCCATCTCTTGAACATGCGCACACACACACACACACATTCCTCCTCACTCAAAAAAAGACATGGCAGTGTCTCACTGGGAAACACCTGGCTGGCAGCCATTTTCAAGGTCAAGAGAACAATGCACTTAGTGGCTGACGACACACACTGTTACCCCCACCAACACCACCACCCAGCCACCCACCCATCCACCCATACACCCACACACACACACACACACACACACACACACACACACACACACACACACACACACCTGGCCACAGCAGGCTTCCCCCAGGTAACCCCCCCCCCCGCACACACACTTCTCTGACCTGTCTGACAGTGGCGCATTAACAATAGGATGGATGGGAGGTCTAGCTGTGCAAAGGGCATGTGAGCTGAGGCCGCCATAAACACACTCCTGTCCTTTCTCCTCAGTAGCTTCCTTTCTGAAACACGGCTAACCACCGGCATTCTTCATAATATGCTAAAAACTCACTTATTTATGGACATAATGGATTATACATGTACAGTTTAATCCTAAAAGGATATACTGTATTTTGTTTGGCATGGTATTACGTGGATAATGTTCCCTTATATTTGTTACATACAGAGAGGTTTTTTAGCAATATTGTGGTAGCAGTAACAGTTGTGATGGTAGTTCAGTGTTTATTCTACATGCAATATTTATACAGGCTTGTTAAGCATTATAGAGAAAAGGGTGCTTTGTGAGCATAGATATTTTTGTTTATTATTGTTGTTTTTGTTATTATTGTTGTTTTGTTATTATTGTTTGTTGTGGAGCAATAGTATAGTACCTCTTACTGTGTGGGGCAAGTAAGTAACATACCACTAAAGTGCCTGGGTGTAGTTGTCTTTCTATAGAATGTAAGTAAATATATTGTGTGTCTATGTGATGCATATGCTGGATGTGGCTGTACAGTATGTATGTGTGGCATATGTTGTGTGCATGACAGTGAGGTTTACTGCAGGACTGAGAGAGAGGGAGAGGGAGAGAGAGAGAGAGAGAGAGAGAAAGAGAGATTTTCCCCAAGGGAGGGAGCGAAACGGCAGCACCCAACCACGTGTTGATGATCCCTCTGCTGTGACTTACACCACACTGCGCCCGACGCCAGCACTTAATCACATGACTGTGCCCGCTCAGAGCAAACGACCAAGCGCCCGAGCAACCAAGCGCAGGCCCGAGCAGCAGATTAATTCTGTAGCCTTGGACTGTAGTCCCCCCTTGCACTCAATCAAACTCAGAGTAAACAAATAAATGCTCTCACTCCCTCCCTCCCTCCTCTCTTCATTCCTCCCTCCCTCCCTCCATCCCTCACTCAATCACTCATTCACACGGGCCATCAATCTCCCTCTCGCACTCGTTCATTCACTCCATCTCCTTCTATCCCCCACTATCAGGCATTCACTCGTTCGCTCTTCGGCTATGTCATCATCTTCCTCCACCCATCTCTAAGCGTGGCTCTGCCTCCTTGTTGCTCCTCCATATCTTTCCTCATCTTTCCTCATTTCATCACTTCATTTCCCCCTTTTTTTCATCTCTTTTCCCCTCCTCTACTTCCTCTCCCTCTCTCTCTCCCTCTCTCTCTTTCTCGCCTTTGGCTTCTTGTCTGTCTACTCGAATCCCTCGCTCTCCCATTTAAAGACTCAAAGGCTTTATTGGCACAATTCATTTCAGAGTCCATAAGGTGTGTCTATATGTTGCATATGTTGCGTGTGGCTATGCAGTATGTATGTGTGGCATATGTTGTGTGCATGACAGTGAGGTTTACTGCAGGACTGACAGAGAGAGAGAGAGAGAGAGATGATGCTGTCAAGGCAGAATGAACACAAATTCTGAAAAACAAAAACATGCTATATAGATGGACAACTTGGAATAATAAAATGTTTGATCTCTCTCCCTCTCATTCTCTTTCCCTCTCTGTCTCATTCTCTTTCTCTCTATCTCTCCCTCTCTCCCCCTCTCTCTGTCTCCCTCTGTTCCCTCTGTCTGTTTCTTACACAGATAGCGTCAGTCTGTCCATCACCAGTCAGCACCATATGTTTGTGTGTGTGAGTGTGTGTGTGTGTGTGTGTGTGTGTGTGTGTGTGTGTGTGTTTGTCAGAGTGTGACTTGGGTTCAGTGAAGTGGATGGATGTGGCAGTCAGTGTGAATTTCCATGTCCCCGCAGTGAAGAGCCTGGCGTCTTTATCCCACACGGTGGATATACTGAACTGGCTATCGTTGGGCCATGCATGTAGCCTGGGAAAATCCATCCTGATCTGTGAGTGATTTGACTTCGCTCTGCAGCTCACTGTGGTCACCAGGCCTATTTGCACTTCATTTCATTTGCCTGAGATAGGAAAACAATCAATAACAGGCTTTTAACCCTGACGCAATGGAGGCTGGTTTAACAGCCGAAACCAAAATCAAGAAACAATCAACAGGGTTATTTTGATCTACATTTGTTGATCCCACCACAGAGAAGTGGGAGGACACAGCTAGGTATGCAGATCAAGCTCATTATCAGATTGAGCCAATCGGTCATGAAATCCTGCATTCACAAGAAATCATGCACTGACCAGCGACTGCTTCATCCATATATCTGTATCCATAATGTGATTTAAATATGAGAAAGTCCATTATAAAAACAAATGTATAGCTTTATTTAGACGTACGTACAGATTCATTTATCAACTTGGTGTTCTATGACTTTTATGCATTGATGCACTATATATAATATGTAAGAGATTTTGGGCCCTATCATGCCGCGGCGCACTGTGCATTTGCGACATGCGCATGGTGTCATTACTATTCTGTGCCTTCTGTGCATCGTTCATTTTTTCAGGCAAAAAATCACATTGTCTAGATAGCAGA
>PYXC01000135.1:1240000-1290000 GCA_015244755.2 Tenualosa ilisha | reverse complement strand
CCTGGCAACATGCCAACACACACACACACACAAACAGCAAATCACTAGCCCTCTCACATTCGCTACACATCGCATGAGACACTCAAACACCCTCACGGCTCCAGGAAAGAAAAGTTGCCATTTCAGTACCTTCACCAGCACCAGTGGATTCAAAACAATTATCTCCATCTCTATCTATCTGTCTATCTATGTATCTATCTATTAGGCTTACTCAACCAAAATCACCATAATTGTTACATCAGAAACCTTTACATAAAGTAAATTAAATGCAAAGATTTACATACTACAACTCAAAGAGTTATGATCCTCATGCTGTGGTTAAAATGGTGGCGTACAAAACATTACACGCCAAACACAGTGAACACAAGCACTTAATTATCATAATAAACAGCATATGACCAAAACAATACAGCAGTAATCGATGTACTATGTTACAAAGTGCCGTATGTGAAGAAGGAGATTATACAACAACCTCATCAATAAACTACAGATGTTGAGAAACTGTTCCTGCTGCTCCAAACCAACAGCTCAACATAACTATCTCTTCAAGGGCCCCAATTCAGCTCAGGGCTGAGGACCACGCCCATAGTTACATCACTGCTACAGCCACATCACGTGCAACCGGTGATGACATGACTTTATTAGATACATGTACGCCATGACTCCACCTCCGCCATAATGACTAACCTCCACCCTGACTGACCCCACCCCCAGAAAGCAATCAATTTAGAGGGTCAAGAAGCAGAGGGCTGGCGAGGCGAGGAGAGGAGAGGAGAGGAGAGAAGGGCGGGGGGGATGGGTGGGTGAGGAGTGAAGAAGGGAGGAGAGAAATAGAGGAGAGGAGAGAAGGAGAGGTGAGGAGAGGAGGGGGGAAAAAGAGGAGAGGAGAGATTTAGAGGGTCAAGAAGCAGAGGGCTGGCGAAGGCAAGGAGAGGAGAGGAGAGAAGGGCGGGGGGGATGGGTGGGTGAGGAGTGAAGAAGGGAGGAGAGAAATAGAGGAGAGGAGAGAAAGAGAGGTAAGAGGAGCAGAGAGACAGATTAGAATGACGGATAAAATAAACGATGCATAAGATACAGGCAGATCCGAACGGAAAAAAAGAAATAAAAAAGGGTCTTCTTTCAGTAAACAGGGAATTTATGATCATTTAATAATGAAAATGAGAGAGGATGAGAAAATAAAGAAATGAGAAATGGATGAGAGGATGAGGAAAGAGAGAGGCAAAGAGAGGGGTGAGAAAAGAGAGGAGTGAGAAAAGAGGGGTGTGTGAACAGAGGGATGAGAGAATGGGAACGGGGAGAAGATGAAGTTCTCCTGTGGGAGGGCTCAACATGCTGATTCATGCATCCTGTCGCTAGGAGCCACCGCCTGTCGATGAGGCCTAGCAACACACCTCCCTTCACACACACACACACACACACACACACACATCAAAACAGCTAAATTTATGACTCATAAATTTATGACTATCAGATCTCTACCTTGAAAAGAGAATTGGAAATTCTTATACAAATATTTGCCAAATGCTTTATCAAAGGCCGCTTTTTGCTTGAGTTACACAAGTGAAAAGTAAATCAAGTCTACATCTCTTCATTTATTTAATGAATTCTAGTGTGGTGAAACACAGTTTGAAATACCAACTTGTTTTGATTGCATAAGCTTAGTCCTTCCATGCCAGCTGTCTCACCCAAGGGCCCTCGCTGTAGGCCAGCATTGTTAACCCTAGGTGCTAACCAGTGCTGATGAACCACAGGTCTGCTGACTGGGGAACTGAGCTTTGATTAACATGTTATTCCCCATGGTGTGGGGTTAAAAGGGCAATCAGTGCACGCACACACACACGCACACACACACACACACACACACACATACACACACACACGTGACTGGACAACTAGAGTCATGCTGTAATGAAATACAGTCAATCAATGTCTGTAAGTGTATGTCTGGGAAATAGGGGAAAAGTGTGTGTGCATGTGTGTGTGTGTGTGTGTGTGTGTGTGTGTGCTAAGAGGGCTAAATGAGCAGACCAGTGGTTTACTTGCATCACAATATGAGGGGTACAGACAGCAAATATATTACATCACTTCAAATACACACTGCAACACAAAAAATATCAGCATTACAGACATACACACGCACACACACACACACACACACGCTATAAAAAAACACAATACATCAGTGCTATTCATGGATAATAACTGCAATATTTCATCTAGATTTTAATTCCTAAGAGAGAAAATGGGTGTCAGTGTTTGTACGGTATGTACAGTTTTAGCATTTCTGTGTGTGTTTGTGGTGTGTGTGTGGTGTGTGTGTGGTGTGTCAATGAGTTATTTTAGTCCTATTTCCTCCTCTGTCCTGTTTGCTCATCACAATCCCACCCCATGCCTGAAGCTCTGAATGAGAGCCAGAGAGAAGCATAGAGAGACGTAGGGAAAGGACAGTGTGTGTACTTGTGTGTTTGTGTGTATGTTGTGTGTGTTTGGGTGTGTATGTTATGTGTGTGTGTGTGTGTGTGTGTGTGTGTGTGTGTGTGTGTGTGTGTGTTAGCAAGAAGGAGAGAGAGAAAGAGAGAGAGAGGTTGGGGGGTAGGGGGGTAGGGGGTATGTTCTGCGGGACGAGGCAGATCTACGTGGGCATACGGTGAGCGGGGCTCCAGTCAAGGTCAGAGGCAGCACAGTGAGCCAGGAGCCACCGGCAGAGGAAACCTGACCCAGCACCACAAAGAACACACACACACACACACACAACACACACCTACTGATTCTGGCATCTGAGAGTGAGAGAGGGAGAATGGTGGACAGAGGACGATTAAGACTGTGATCTTTGTTTAACCTAGAAATGATGTGTGAGGGTGTGTGTGTGTGTGTGTGTGTGTGTCTGTGTGTGCGTGTGTCCATTTAAGGAATGGTGTGTTGTTTAACCTTGACACAAAGGTGTCTGACCCACACCATTAAATAGCCAATACCTGGGAGAGACAGTGTCTGTGTACTTTTCTGCTAAGGGTCACAGCAAAGAACAAAAACAAATGAAAACTAATGAAGACCAGAAGGGCAGTCAGACAGCACACTATCTCACATTATCTCTACTGAACACCAGAAGGGCAGTCAGACAGCAAATTATCTCACATTATCTTTCCTGAACACCAGAAGAGCAGTCAGATAGCACATTATCTTTACTGAACACCAGAAGAGCAGTCAAACAGCACATTATCTCACATTATCTCTACTGAACACCAGAAGGGCAGTCAGACAGCACATTATCTCTACTGAACACCAGAAGGGCAGTCAGACAGCACATTATCTCACATTATCTCTACTGAACACCAGAAGGGCAGTCAGACAGCACATTATCTCACATTATCTCTACTGAACACCAGAAGGGCAGTCAGACAGCACATTATCTCACATTATCTCTACTGAACACCAGAAGAGCAGTCAGACAGCACATTATCTCACATTATCTCTGCTGAACACCAGAAGAGCAGTCAGACAGCACACTATCTCTACTGAGGACATTTGCCCCATCTCACAGTGGTTGTAAAATTCAACCTGAATTTGTGAACGAAATTCTATGCGACATCAACGATCAGACGACGATCGTCAGCATCAACGATCATGGGCGGGCCCAGGCTATGATTTATAATTAACTTAATAAAAGTTAATACGTTAATCCTTCTCATTTTTGACCTCTTTGTGCTACATTTCATGAAAATCAGACAAATAATTTGCTGTTATCCTGCTTGTAATTAGATACAGTGATAAAAATATAACCTCCTTAGTGGTGCTAACAACGCAAATCAACACCAATAACATCCATACAATTCACACTCTGAATCTGCTCTCAGAATCAAATTAAAGTTAGCTCAAAATAAGAGTCATTCAGGTAACAAAAAAACTGAGTTTTGCTCTGGTCTGTCATCTTCTTTTTGTGAGTCTCCTACAGGACCAAGCCCTGTGGAACATTCCCCCGAGGGCTGTTAAGGGACTATTTCTTAAACGCTGACCAGGCCAGTCAGTCGGCAAAGGAACAGAGCGAGTGAGAGAGGAAGTGTGCTTTAGTAACGACCCACTTTGTCAACATCTTCATTCCTGGGCTGGCGACAGCGGGAAATGGGGGGGAAAAAAAGCCCAGGTGTTTCCAAACGCTCTCCACAACAAGCTGCCACTGAGCGTTAGAGTAAGCAGCCATGACAGAGACCAGGGGGAGCACCGGACGAGCAATACATCCCGGGCTGTAAGCAGCATTCCTGTTCCGCCACACAAACACACACACACACACACACACACACACACACACACACACACACTTCTTCACACAGAGAGTCACAGGCACTCACAGGTACACACACACACACACACACAAACGCACATCTCTTCACACAAACACTCACAGGCACACACAGGCACACACACACACACACACACACACATACACAAACACACACACACACACAAGCCAAAGGAAGCTGGAAATACTTGTCACTGCCCACTGAATGGCCCCATTGCTGGACAACTCCAGTCAGTGTGTCTGTGTGTGCAGTAACTGTTGCCATGGCACTATACATCATCATCATCATCTTCTTCATCATCATCAACTGTGCAGGCATAACTTTCGAGGCTCTGGCTCTCCATCTCTCTCTCTCTCACTCACTTTCTCTCTGTCTCACTCGCTCACTCTCATTTGCTTTCTCGCTCTCTTTCCCTTTCCTCCATGCTGTCCTCCTCTCTCTCTCTCACACACACACAAACACACACTCTTATTCCCTCATTCTCTCTCACGCTGTCTGGGCAATCCATTCAACCCAAGACCACGCTAAGCTTCTTACATAACTACATATCCCATCAATAGAAAGCTTCTATGTGAACTTACAGAACTGTGGCTCCGAAACACTGGGGTCAACGACATTCCAGGGTCAAGAATGGAAGGAAATACACCTATCCTCTGTGTCTGCGTGTGTGTGTCTTTGATTGAGTGAGTGTGTGTGTGTGTGTGTGTGTGTGTGCATTTATGTGTATGTGTGTCTTTCTTTCCCACTCAGTTAATAAACTCCATTGAACCCCCTATGCACTCTCTGCGGAACAAGGAAACAAGGTCTATTTTGAAATGGCATCTTCACATTCATGGGTCAACCTGTAAGGTGTGCTGAATTTCAAATGAGCTAGAAAGGCAAAGCCAACACAAGAGAGGCCAGCAATTAATTGTAGTCCACTCCCACTCCAGCTGATTCTCCTATTGATTTTACTCTGACAGTCAGTGAGCCTGTGGTTACAAGTTACACTGCTGTCAGATCGCACAGATTTAACACCACTGTGGAAAACCAAGCAACAGTGAGCTTTTTTTTTTCTCTTTTTTTTTGAACTATGTATTTTTAGCTAACCAGATTTCATAACATCCTCAAATTCATTTTGATAGGATACAGTACAGTCAAATGAAAGACTGACAGATATGCCTGTCATTCTCAACAGCTGCCGATGCTATTCACTGGGATTTGTTCCACAGATCGGAAGCCCACTGAAGACGTAAGTGTGGTTTTGTCAGTTACATTTCCCAAAAGCATCCATTAGAAAGCTAGCTATTCAGCCAGCCACCAGCCAGCGTTCCTCAGTCCTCACTGAGCTGTCTGTCTGGGGTCTGCCTCATTGCTAGTTAGCTAGTTTGCTGGTTTCAGACAGGATCACCTTCCTGCTGCTTCCAATTAGGATCATGAGCAGTGGGAGAGTGTGAGTGTGTGTGTGTGTGTGTGTGTGTGTGTGTGTGTGTGTGTGTGTGTGTGTGTGAGAGAGAGAGAGAGAGAGAGAAAAAGAGAGAGAAAGGGGGCACAGGTCCCAGCCTGGCTCACAAAGCCTGATAGACATCATGATGAGGACAGACTGCCAGGGTGATTAAGACAGAATATTTAAGGAGGCCTGGGATCTCCTACAGTCTTTGTGTCTGTGTGAGTCTGTGTGTGTATGTGTGTGAGTGTGTGCATGTGTGGGGTGTGTGCGTGCAATGTTCTATTTGTATGTGTGTGTGTGTGTGTGTGTGGGTACTGGCTAGCAAGTCATGTGAACTGAGTGATGTCCTACAAGGCAAGTCAGCCCCTAACATGATTATATACTTCACCATGAGTACAGATAGGCATGTGTGTAGGCACACCCATGTGAGGTAGATCAACATATTATTAAAATATTTATATGGGTGTATTTGTTGTGCGTGCATTTGTGAATGTATGTGTATGAGCGTATCCACATCTCTGTGCCTGTGTGTGTGTAAAAGTAGTCTACTGTATGTATGTTTGCATATCTGTGTGTGTGTGTGTGTGTGTGTGTGTGTGTGTGTGTAAAAAGGATAAAATAGGTAAAAGGTACCCTGAAGACAGGCCCTGAGACCTGAGCCATGTCATCCATCTGTCTGCTAATGGCCGTTGAGAACACAGACACACACACACACACACACACACACAGACGCCTAACTGGCATCTTGACTGGCGTTATGTCAGGCACAAGGACCAGGCACTAAAGAAACACACATCATTTTAATGAGACGTCCCACCGCGCCGAGAATATACACTCCCGAAGCTCGCTACACACAATCCTGACGTTTCCCACACATGACACAGGGCGAGGCTGTGACGGACAGGTCTCTGATCCAATCATAAACATCCCTGGGGCACTTGTAACACCAACGGGCTTGTTCTCAGGATGGATGAGTCAATGGCTCTGGGCCAGTGGAGTCTGCAGACTGGTCACACAGTGTTTTGTCATGTTCTAAAAATTAACATATCTAGCCTCACCGACCTCTTCCATCCCCTCCTCTCTCTTTGCTCGCTCTTCTCCACACACACACTATCTCACTTACTCACAATCAGATTCAAACTTGCAATGACAGTTACACACACCACACAGACAGACACACACACACACACACATACACACCTCAAAGCCCATGGCAGGGTAGAGATGAGGACTGACAGTTTTACTTTGTTTTTCACCATGACAACACTAACCCCCATATCTCACCGCCTCCTGTGTGGGCTGAACTCAGTCTAACGGGCAGCAGTGACAGGGCCACAGTTACATCCCAGGTTACAGGGTGGTGTACTTGGCCACTAGTGTCTGTGTGTAAGAGAAACTATGTGCATGTTTGCACGCATGAGAGAGTAAGACTGTGTGTGTGTGTGTGT
Organism: Tenualosa ilisha; assembly: GCA_015244755.2. Taxonomy (NCBI): domain Eukaryota; kingdom Metazoa; phylum Chordata; class Actinopteri; order Clupeiformes; family Clupeidae; genus Tenualosa; species Tenualosa ilisha. Next base: position 1,282,828 of record PYXC01000135.1, on the reverse strand, counting down.
ATGAACACATCAGACTGACAGCGAGTGTTTATGCATGTTTAGGAGACTGTGCACAAGCATGCGTGAGTATATGTGTGTGTGTATGTGTGTGTGTGTGTGTGTGTGTGTGTGTGTGTGTGTGTGTGTGTGTGTGTGTGCGTGCGTGTTCCTGTGTCTCTGTCTGCATGTCCTTCCCAGTGGTGTCTGAAGCGAAGCCTCCCTACCTCATGTGACAGATGTGGGTCAAGAGATCTCCTCTAATCTTTCAGCCAAGTCTCCCTCTCCGTGACACACACTTAAGCCTGGCACAGGGGTCTCCATGAGCTATTCTGCCAGCATTACTGACCAGGACATTACAATACACTTAAATATGCATGCACGCCCGCACGCACCCACGCACACATTTACCCTAACCACAACCAACACATATTAACATTTTCTTTAGGACAGCTATAAGGTTTGGCCCTGAACTAAATACACTGATGATCTCATCTCTTACACCAGGACACAAGGACACAAGGATATTTTAATGTCACATGCATATGGTTACGGAGTGTAAAAAATGCAGTGAAATAGTGTCTGTATAATATTGCAGTTCATACAAAACATTGCCATCCTTATCTCTCAAGTCCAACAGTTATAATACAGGTGTGTATGACAGGTCTAATACAGGTGTAATGAGGTGTGGATGACAGGTATACTACAGGTGTAATGAGGTAGGTATGACAGGTAAAGCTGCTGCATGGAGCTCTTGACTTGTCTCTTCCGAGTCACGGAAAGCTTGTAGCAGAGCTATTTTAAAGAGCAGGCTTGTTAGAGAGAAGCGCTCAACCCTACAAGCCATCTCTGTCCCGCTCGCTCTCCATAACATATCCAGGTGTAGACGTGAGCATAGCGACAGGTGTAGCTACTACATGCCGTAAGTCTTTTAGCAAAGGTACTATATGCTCAGACCTGTCTTGTTGTGAGAGAGGACATCTTTATAATGACACTGATAGCACAGACTCGAAATGTGCTTTGGGAGATTAAATATTAACCCCTTTTTAAGCACTCCACGTACAGGAGCTCAAGGTTTATGATACAACTGCATGCAAAGCACCTGAAGGAAAACTGTAGCGGATACTAACATTTAGTGTCAAGCAAGGCTAAGAGTTGAGCATGGTGCTTCAGTGTCTGAAATATTCACCAGGGTTAGACGTACGAGTGCCTGAAATATTAACTAGGGTTAGATGCAGAGTGTGTGAGACAGAGGACCACAGAGAGCATTGGATGACTTCTCAAATCGGGTGGCAGGCCATACAGATCCTACCCTTGTGAGCTACCTCTATGTGCACTGGAGCTGAGCTACTGTATGTAAGACAAGTCTTGTATCTGAGTTTGTTTTTTTGTGCGTTTTTGCAGGGCAATGTTGGCATCAGTAAATGTCACCACGAGACAGTAGGGGGAGACGAGAGAGCCTTAATCCATCCTATAATAAGTAATTTAACCATCAAAGCCATTACAAAGCCGGTAAACTGATGTCATTTTTTCTTTCTGAAGCCATTCCCACCTGATCCATCTGATCTGAAGCCATTCCCACCTGATCTGGAGCCCTAACCACCTGATCTGTTGTGTGGAAAGAGTATCTACATCCCCATAAACATGGAGAGCTACAGTACAGAAAGTACAAATATCTTGATACATGAGATTTCTATTGGTTGGTTTGTTGCCAAGGTAATATGTGTATGTGTTGACTTTGAGGATATTAATTTGCTGATCTAGGTGATCAATAAGTAATTTGAGTTTTCATTCACAATGTAGAGGAGGTGTATCATTTCAATGTCATTATATTCTTCTCTACTTATTTTAAATCAGAGCATATAAAGGCTATACATATTGTATATAAGCGTATTTCAACCCCATACCACTATATTATCTGGTACAGCACAGACCGAATATCGAACCAGCAGCTCACACTAACAGAATGAGGCATCAGAGAATTAAACTGAGAGTGAGTTTCATTCATTTAGCATTACCTGCCTGTTCACTATTTGGTCTATGTTGTACCAAATTTTCTTGTTCTTTTTCTAACCGACAGCACTTGTGACCTCCAACAGCTAAAATACTCCAGAATATCCCTTTGATTATGGCATGTCCCTGTTATATCATAGCAGTTTATGAAATCCTAAGTACCATCATCTCAGCAATAGAATGCAAGTTAAAAAAAATAATGTATCACACTATCTGAGGCTTGTGGTGTGAGATGTACTCCAGACGCCGGCGACAGGACCGCACGGCCACAGAGAGGCTCATGGGACACGTCTAGTGCTGGTGGTTACCGTTGTCATGCCGACAGGGGCGTCTTGTTTATGGGGGAGAGGGAGAAAGACAGAGCCTTGGTGCAGAGTTAGATTACAGATGTGAGGAATACCAGACCCACAGAGCCACATCCTGGGGAACACAAGGGGCCTTTTCCAAACCAGGCCTTGGCTGAAATGATATACACCATAACAGGGAATGAAAGAACACGAGGAAGATGAACAGAGAGGAGATGAGACGAGAGGAGAGGACAGGAAAGGAGGGAAGACAAAAGAGGAGAGGAGACAAGCGGAGAGGAGAGGATAAGAGTAGAGTGGTGCACATGCACCTTCCCTTCCCAGACTTGTTTACGGGGGTTCTGTGGCTGGATAATAACACATCTATCTAAATATTTAATGGCCCACAGAACGTTATCATCCCCAGGCCAACTAAAAAGCCTTTAAATACTACCACAGCACTGTGGAATGAAGAGTGCACTATAAATAGGAGCAAGAGCTATTGAAATAAAAAGAACTATTATCTATCTATCTATCTATCTATCTATCTATCTATATATATATATATAATAACTTTCCCAACTACTTCATTCACTTTTACATAAGCTTAACGCTACATAATGCCCTATAGCATAACATCTATGTATCCATTATATCTATGTATCTATGTATAATGTATAATTTACTTCTTATTTTATCGTTCTTGGTCCACATATCTAGCATGTATCTCACATACAAACTAGAGTAGACTGGTTAGCGTCATCATAGCATCTACGCTAAATATTTGTACAGGGCGCTCTCCAAACGCTTCAGATTCTTCAACTAGAAATTCTAGCAACCAATCAGCAAACATAAACTGAAGGCCAAGGCAGAACCAACAGGGTTAAAAATCAAACTAAGTGCCCACCCACCGCAAAGTCAAAGTATGCCTGTCGAGAGAGTTTTTGCCAATAAAGACACTGCTGATTCTGACTGAAGCTGAATGTTACAGGAGAAATGCGGTGTGAATCAATCCATAGTCCTGTTGTTTGATGTTGCTGAGTGCTGTCAGTACAAATAAGACCTACATAATCTGGTGTAACGTAGACCGAATTTGAAAAATGACAACTAAAGGTAACTGATGGGGACACAGGGAACAACAGGACTACTGAATGATTCACACTAGATTTTTCCTTTACGGGTAGCTAAGAACAGCTGACAAACTCAGATGAAGCAAAAACAGGCACACAGGCAACAACTCTGGTTAACTCGAACTTCATGTGTCTTCTAAGCAGATCCTATGTAAGTCCGCAAGTATTTGTTCATGGCGAATAAACACCAGAATAATTACATAATGCTTTAGTCTTTGCTACGAACCATTGCTATGAACCACTAGGAATCCAGTGTTCAGTTTCTGGCATGTTATTCCACAACGCAAATCTCCTCTCTTTACTAAGCGTTAACTTGATGGTGCTCTAACATGAAAAGAGGTTGAGACTGCCGGTCACAAAGTTAGCATCTCAAACAAGCGTGGCTGTTGCTCGTGGTGTTAATTTGAAATAAAGTGTTCCAAAGTTAGACTTTATGTAAGAGAGAGACTATATATGCACTGATGAATCATTCCAGTCCTTCAGCAACCTATTTGCATATACATACTCACAATCACACAAGCAGACAGACACACAAAACACAGTCCATGTGTTCACACACACACACAATCTCCCTCTCACACATACAAACATACACTCAGAGATGCACAGAAGAATACACACACACACACACATGCGCACGCGCACACGCACACACACACACACACACACACACACACACATTCGTGCTTTATATGCCATGCTTTATTTAGCTGCTCCCCCTGCTAGGAGGACCTCGGGGTGAGTTTAGCGTCCAGTGTGACCTCTCTTTCTGTCGGCTCCTCTCACCGGCCTCTTCACGGTCTGAGGAGCTGAACACCCTGCTGTTCCCTACAGTGCGCACACACACACACACACACACACAAACACACACACACACACACACACACACACACACACACACACACACACACATACACACACACATGCAGCCACACATTCACACGTGTACGCACGCGCACCCACACAGACACACACACACGCACGCACATTGCACGCACCCACACAGACACACACACACACACACTCTACATATAAAGCAACATTAGCACAACCTCACACTGACATACACACATGCAGCCATAGTCATGCAAGAACTGCATGTACCGGTCAACACAGGAACATTTGCATAAACATACATGGTGGTAAGAGAATAGGTACACTTATATAGGAACATATATATATATATATATACACATCTCCAAAAGACGAATATGTGTAGGGAGTAGACAGACATACACACACAGACCACAGATACATGGATACACACACACACACAAACACACACACCTGACAAAGTCTAGCTAATCCCACAGCTCTAACACAACCACGACCCTCTGATGTCCAGTTAGCACTAATACTCATAGGCAGCTGCCCTCAAGAACCATGCTTGCCTTCTAAATATGGAACATAACTGTTTTCTCCTTTGCACACACACACACACACACACACACGCACACACATGCGCGCACACACACACACACAAACAAGACAACACAAATGAAGAGCAACAACATTAGCTCAGATAATATTCAGTAACCAGTGACATTAGTCACGCCTCGCCTCGTTAGAGAACACTGTTTGGGAACGAATCAATAATGTAAATGAGGGAACATCAAGCATTAAGATGAAGGTCAATGTTCTCTGCAAATGCCCTCCTCTCCTCTCCACTCCTCTCCTCTCCTCCTCTCTGTGTCTCACCTGTACCCCTCTTTTCTATTTCTCTTTTCTCCTATTCCCTCCTTTCCTCTCCTCTCCACTTCTCCCCTCTCCCTCTCCACCACACTCTCTCCCGTGCTGAAGCAGACGCAATGAGACCAGACAGGGCTTTATGCTAATGGAGGGACAGGCCATTCTGAACACACCAAGGTCAAATGGCATCCACCTACATGTACGTCCACAGGGCAGCACTGAGACCACGCCCAGAAGGCACCTAAACATGTACCTGCCGGATCCGGGCCGGCTTTATCTGTGTTTGTGTATAATTAAACACTATAACACAGAGGGATTTGCGTTGTTCGTGGACATCCTCACGGGTGTGATTCGGCTGCAGGCGTGAAGCCAAAGGCTGAGTGCCGTAGGCGACCAGAGTCCAGTGCAGTGTGTAGACATGATTATTAGCTGTGAAGAGTCACCCATGGTATATCGTGGGATATCCTCACTCCGAGTGACGCGTAGAATCTGTATAATTCCAGGAAACATTTTCGTGTGGGTTCTATGCAATACATTTGGCTCTAGTAGTCCACTGTGTGTGTGTGTGTGTGTGAGTGAGTGTTTTTCTGTGTTAATGCGAAACAAAGTGGTTGCAATGGTCCAGTCAATTCACAATGCTAATTTTCAAACACAGGGGAGTCAATAAGATGCAGTGTCATGTATAGATCACCTCATATTGCTTCTTTGTATAAACTGATGAAAGGCTCTGTATAAATGCTGATTTATTATAATGATATAAATATATGAAATAAATAATGAATTAATTTATTACTTATTAAATAAAGACTGTTTAAACTACAATGATGTTTGACATTTTGATTTGTGTTTAAAATCCTTCAACTTTATAGCTATGATACCACTAAAACCATTAGAAAAAAACATCAATTTCAAAGCTACAGTGAGTGCCAGCTTTGCCACTGAAGTTTGCTAGGCAAGCCATTTGGCTGTCAGCTGATTAGGTTGCCAAATTTAGAATAAAAAACTCATCGCATCTTTGGAGGAGCTTGGAGAAACAACAGGAGACAAGACTAGATTTCCATTAGCCCAGATTCTGCCCATTCTCTTTCATTTCTTTATATTCTGACACACTTCACAAAAATAAACTGTTTATTTTTCTCACGATGCCAAATTCGGAGCTGCCAAGGACACGTTAGACACCAGCGGCGAACCGACGTGCAGGTGAACGAGACTCTTTATCAAAGGCAGCGCCAAGGAATAAAAGAGAGGAGGAGAGAGGAACACATAACGAAACACACAATCCTTCGCCGGCGTTAATCCTGACACACCTGCGCTGAGCAAAACTCCTTTGAAGCCCACTGGCGGCAAAACGAGAGACAGAGAGAGGGAGAGAAAGGGAGGGAGGGAGGGAGAGAGAGAGAAAGAAAATGATGAAGAGAGAGAGAGGTGAGGAGGAGAAGCGAGGCGAGGCTGACAAGAGCTTTGAGGGAGAGGAGGGATGTCATTTCCACTTGAAACAGCCCCGTGGGCCGATGGGGTTGGTTGGGCTGGAAATGGTGGTGGAGAAGCAAACAGCAAGCAGCAGTCTAATGATGGGATGATCTAAAACACTCCAGTGAGGGTGTGTGTCTGTGTGTGTGAGGGTGGGGTTGGGGGGGGGGGGGGGGTTAACCAGGGAATCCATACCACCCTCAGCCTCCTAGAGCATATCTCCACATCACACACACACACACACACACACACACACACACACACACACACAGACACACACAGATGTCGGCCAATCACAGAGCTGCACTGCCTGGGGAAGTGTGAGGAACACTTATGTATGTGCATCAATTTTTACAGTCTGCAGCTTCTGATTGAGAAATGGACAATAAATTGACAAACACACACACACAAAAAAAACATAAACCACCGTTCAATTATAGCCAGTCGTATTACCATGACAAAACATCTCAGGGCATCCTATAACCTCATTATCAAACTCAATTTAAGACTTTGTGGGTTAGTGATCTCTTTGGCATCTTTGCACTGAAGCATTAAATCACTACAGCCTCTGATCCAAAGCTCTTCTCTCTATAATCTCTGATAGCCTCTGGAGCAGAGCCAAGGCAGAGAAAACTCCAGAATTGTTCGGAACAGCACCTGGAGCTGGTTCAATCCCATCACACCGTTGGATGCTTGTGATGTGGACAGCTGGCTTAACAGCTCGGATAGCTCTGCACCACTGTCTGGAAAACCTCACAGAATGCTGTCTGACTTCCTCCTCCTCCTCCTAAGTTATGGGAATGAGGTGAGAACAGTGCTGCTCCTAACTTCAACTAACTCCTAACTAACTGTAGTTCTAACTTCTCTTACCAGGAATTCCAAAAACAACATTTCAACGATGTAAACAAAAACACTGCTTAAACGTTCTATTTCTTTCCCAAACTATGTCCGTCATGTAAGGGATAACGGCTGATGAGGTATCCCGATATGGGGAAATCGTGAATCGTGAAGTTCTAACGCTAAAGTTCATTCATTCTGTATAACAAAACACCTCAAAGGTCGTTTTCCCACTTATCACCTGGTTGCAACTCATGCGTGTAAGGAATAGACATCAATTTAAAACATAGAAAAGCTTGCAGCTCAGTTATAAATAACGCTGTTCAGTTCACCACTTTCTTTTCAATGGTGGTTATAGCTAATAACAGCTGATTTCATTGCTACCGACAAGTTCAACTGCCGTTTGCTATGGTTGTTATATATACCATTCAAACGAGAATTGACATAGAACACTAATTAGACTTTTTCACCAGATCTACTATACAGAATTAAAACACACCCTGCCAGCCAATCAGAAATCAGTATTCCATTCACCAGGTGATAAATTAAGATAACACATGGAATGTTAAAATGGAAACATTGTGGGAACAGCTATGATGCTCGTAACTGAACTTTCTTGAAAAAAAGTGCAGATCCAGATCACACAGGCCTGAAAGCACCTTGCTGTGATGGGCCTCTGGCTGTCCCTCAGGGCCCTTCCTTAAGGCCTGACTCTCCTACCCAGAGCTCCAGCACATGGTGAACCAGATCAATCCCATAATACTTCCTGACAGGCTGGAGACTTACAGACACTGGGAGGGAGTTGCTAAGAGACCATGGGAGTGTGTTAGTGGGGTAAGATGGGAGAGTGATGGGAGAGTTAAGAGTTTATCATGGGACCGGACAGAAGTGTGCATACACATTCTCACATGCAAATTCTTCTCCCATTGATGGATAAACATCAAAGCACATTCTTTGAGGACACCAAAGCCAAGTACTTACACATTCTTGCACGGACATCACCCGTTCATACACACACACACACACACAAAACACATACACCTGCACACCAACACATATATTTAACATATTGTGTACCTTCCTGCTCTTGAAGAGATTGCCACACAGATAGACACAATGGTGGTTCACAAACTGAGCCCTGGGAATCTCCAGCTTGCTCAGATGTACAGATGCCCTCCATACAGACAGACACATGGCCAGTTTGCATACTGAGATTTGGCAAGCCCCAACTTCATCACAACAATTCTAAGTTTCAAACAAACAAACAAACATCTTGCCTGCCTCAAGAAACAAATATGACTTTAATTACAAGTTAAAGAGTTAAGAGTTAAGAGAGTTGACTGTCGCAGACAGTTCAAGTACCCAGTTACACAGGTGTCTTTCATAGTTAAGTGCTTGTCTCTTGGGTTCAGCAGTCCTGTGAATGGTAATTTATTCATGACCATTTAAATTAGGCAGTAATTAGATGAAGATAATTGCATGAGAGCTCTGTTCTCTGAAACTTTCGTGCTGTTTCGTGCTGTTCCGCTCCGATGTCCTTGTATGCTTCCGTTTAATATTCAGACACCACAGCCAGCAGTCTGATTGTCTAAATTACAACAGACATAAAAACGACCTAACATCTAAGTTTAGAACGATCCCGGCTTTGAGGTAGCATGCCGCAGAGAGAGGGGGCGAGGGAGAGAGGAGAGAAAGACGACTAGAAGTGGAAAGCTGTCCATGTAAAAATAGAAAGTGATTTATCTATTTATTTCTCTTGTCTTCCTGGAGTTTGAGAGCGTCAGGCGCAGACAAACTGCAGAGGGGACAGAGGTGTCATCCGGAAAACGTCACCAGTTTTGGCCTGCTTTACAAGTCCCTGTCTTTGTCCTCTCTTGTGTGTGTGTGTGTGTGTGTGTGAGGGGGGACATATATTTACTGTATATGCACATGCACAGACACAAGCATGCACACATGCACACATACACACACACACACGCACGCACTCAGTCACTCGTACTCTCTCTCTCTCTCTGACTCTCCCTCACATATAATTCGATACCTCATCTGTCAAATCAGATCCGCAATTAAAATGGGGAGAAAAAATCTGATTGAATTTACTGCAATAGCTCTGCTCCCTTGCTCCTCACAAGCACCGGGTGTGAGTGAGAAAGATTTTGTCTGGAATAGAGACTTTCGGTCAGTCCCATGTCCCATTTCTTCTTTCACCCCGCTCCCTCCATGTGACTCATTCACATGTAGCACTTCCGCCAGGGTTTCTGGGGGTTTCAACTTAAATGTAAGACTTTTTGAGACCTTTTTATGGCCATTGTGATTGAAATATAAGATCAATGTGAAGCCCTTTCCAGCTAAAAATTTGCACAAATCCACTTCCGCTCTAATAAAGACTCACTTCAATCAAGCAGCATTGTCCACACAAAATGCACTGTAGTGGTGGATCTGTAGCAATAATTCACAACTCAGACCAAACTAAATATAATGAGACCTATTGCACAATATTTAATTACATATGAGACTTTTTAACGCTTTAATTTACATTTTAATTATTTTAGAAGTTTTAAGACCGGAAACCTTGTAGAGTAAGTTTGCTCTGATTCATTATGGACTATGAGGAATAATGTAGAAAAGCGAAGCTAATTTTCCACAGTATATTGTTCACCTGATATAAGAGCATGCTAGCAATTTAGCAGAACCACTCTTTGTGTCTCTGTGAATTTCAAGAGTTTAGAATGTAATGTAGATGAAATCGGATCACTTAGATAGATACCCAGCAAGCCTGTTTATAATTTCAGTGGAACATTGTGTACACACAGGCATATGAACAATAATAAGTGAGAATGTATGTGATGTATCAGATGAATAAACATGAAAATAATAAATACCAGACACTTCCTCATTTATTTTGCCAGTTGAGTAAGTACAGTACATGTCCAATGAAATCTGATGAGTATGTTTGCATCCACAGAGAGGGATTCATAAAAGGTTATCCATTTCGTAAGGGAAGATTTCAACCACTCTAATCATAACTGTTGCAAAGGAAGGCTAAGGTGTATGGTCTGGAAGGAGGGGCAAATGGAAGGGGTACGAGTAAATAGGTGAACTAGGGTTCATCCTTTGTCTCATCCTTTTGTTCCTGACTTCAAAAAAAAAAGTTTTGTTTGTTTTTTTTTGGGTGCAAAAACCTGGTCTCTCTTTGTCGGTCTAACTCTCCCCACCACATTCTCACATGCAAAATGAATAAGCAGACCTTTAGATGCATGCGTGCTCAGAGACAAAAGCTGTGATTTTGTCTGACATTTACTTTCTTTTGGAGGCTTGTTGAAGACAATGCGTTTGGAGGACCCACTTAAAAATAGCAGGCTGGTCCGTTATGTCATTGTCGTGACATAACAAAGTAAATGCCCATAGCACAATGCTACTCTTCAGATCTTGTACCTTATTTGTGTGTGCGTGTGTGTGTGTGTCTGTATGTCTGTGTGTGTGTGTGTGTGTGTCTGTGTGTGTGTGTATCTGTGTGTGTACGTTTGTCTGTGTGTGTGTGTGTGTGTGTGTGTGTGTGTGTGTGTGTGTGTGTGTGTGTGTGTGTATGTCTGTGTGTGTACATGTGTCTGTGTGTGTGCATGTGTGTGTGTGTGTGTGTGTCTGTATGTCTGTGTGTGTGCATGTGTGTGTGTGTGTGTGTGTCTGTATGTCTGTGTGTGTGTATGTGTGTGTGTGTATTTTCCATCTTGTTCTTTTCTCACACTCTCTGTCTCAGCATGTAAAAGGCAACACCAGTAAGGGCTTCATGGTGCCAGTTGGTGGATCATGATGATGATGACTAAAGGAGCTGCTTCACAAGCTGTTACCCCAGCAAGTGTGTGTGTGTCTGTGTGTGTGTGTGTGTGAAAGAGAGAGAGAGAAAGGTGGGATGTATGTGCGTATGACAGAGACAGTAAGAAAGGCAGTGAGAGTGTGTGCCTGCTTGAGAAAGAGCTGTGTGTCTTTGTGTGTGAGAGTGTGCGTGTGTGTAAGTGTGTGTGTGTGTGTGTGTGTGTGTGTGTGTGTGTGTGTGTGTGTGTGAGAGAGAGAGAGAGTGGGCATGCGTGTTGGTGATTCTTAATTCTGCAAGCGTTCTGGACACTTGAACCAGATGTTCCTTTCACAAAACAAACAAGCGAGGCAGCACAAATAAACAAATAAACAAACAGCCCAGTGAGTGCCTTCAATCACACACTCATTTCAGATTGACCGTCAACACAATAATTACATGGATTTCTGACCATGTTCCTCCACAATCACATCTTACACAGCTGAGCAGCTCTCTCTCTCTCACACACACACACACACACACATGCAGAGAGACAGACAGAGAGAGAGGTAGAGAGAGAGAGAATAAAATGGAAGAAATAGAATAAAAATGGAAGAATAAAATTAAAATAGAAAATCAGCTGAGAGGACTTCAATTATATCTCTGTATCAGATCAACATGATGTAATGTCCTACTTCCTTTTGCATGCATGCAGTACAAGGCCTCATCTATCGTGCACATATGCACGCATGCACGCGTGAGCACACACACACACACACACACACACACACACACACACACACACACATACACTGCACATTTGCTAACACAGAGAGACATGGAGAGAAAAAAGAAAGCGTGCGAGAGTTTCACACACACACAGACTTACATAGTAGATAGATAGATCGATAGACCGATCGATAGATAGACAGATAGATAATTCCTGTAGGAAATGCAGTATTTGAATGCATACTGACAAACAGAGAGAGAGAGAGAGAGAGAGAGAAAGAGCTTTAATAATATGTTTCACACAAATGCACACGCGCAGACACATACACTCATAGGGTCTCATCCACTACTTACACACACACACACACACACACACACACACACACACACACACACACTCACTCACACAAGAAAAGCCCATCAATTACCCAGCATGCTTCTGCCTGGCGGTCATATCTTCTTTAATGGCCTCCCACAGACATAAAACACAAGGCTACATGACATCACACCGCAGGGAAAAAAACAAGAACCAATTTGACTTTAGCTGTTGCTTGCCACCAGCAACCTCAACTGCGACCTCCCCTCAACCCTGAAGCAGTATTATGAGTGCTGTGTGTGTGCGTGTGTGTGTGTGTGTACTGTGTGTCTGTGTGTGTGAGTGTGAACACCAGGCTAAATCATCAAAGCCTGGAGACTCGTTCAAACACCAGTGTGAAAATCCAACCACACATCAGCTGGGCCAAATATCCACAGCTTACACTCCAAAGAGCCGACCTTCCTGTATGAGCATAAAACTGTGTGTGTGTGTGTGTGTGTGTGTGTGTGTGTGTCTGACGTGTAACACTGCAGCTTCACCAATTTCAACTCTCCTTTACCACCTTCACGCCATGTGTACACCCAGTTCATATCACATTCAGATATAAAGAGAGGAAACGCATTATAAAATGCTCAAGGAAAGATACTGCAGTTTTGCTTTTACTGACTGACACAAAATATGTTGAAATGTTGAAATATAAGAGATGCTGGATTTGTTTATTTGGTTTGCATTGTCCCTCAGCATGTGTCTGATCGTATTGCAGATAGTGTAATATAGTCCAAATATCATTTTACTGCTCTCTTCTCAGTCTTTCACTGCAGGGAATATGATGAAACTCTTGTTTTCTATTCCACACACACACACACGCACACACACACGGATGCATGTACTGTATGCACTTAAGAATACAGACATGCATGATTACACACATAAATGGTTGGCATGAATGATAGTTGACAGTTATCATCTCATCTTATAGCACCACCATGTGGTCATTTGATTCAAGTGCACAAGAGAAACAAAGATTCCTACGCTCACAAACTGCATGAGGAGTGGGGACTTGAAGCACTATACTACTGTACTATATACAGCACATGGACAAACAGAAAGTCCTCACACACACAGACAGACACACACACACACACACACAAATACCTGTTCTTGAGCAGTGGGTGGTTGCAGAAGAGGGGGATGTGTGAGAGGTCAGACTGCCTGGGGAGGCTGTGGCTGTAGCGGTCAGGGGGCACGGCTCCCCCTGATTCACCCCTCTGGCTCTGATTAAAGAGCTTTGCACCGTTCACAGCATTCTGGTCTGCAAAACAAGAACAGCCAAATGCTCATCACTATCGGGTTAAAGTGACAAAGAGGAAACTCAATATCCAGTGATTTCTGATGTTAGGTGTGAAACATTTGCTGTTTGCAAACAAGTGTTATAATGAGACAGTTTTACAGCATTACTGTAACTGTGTAATACAACTATTGTTTGTGCCTAAGCTACAGGACAAATGGTTTGAGTTTGCGATGTTTCTAACAATAACAGAAGTAAAATGCCAGTGAAACTGCATCCACAGCAGTGCACAACATGTGAAAGCATGACATATCCCCCAAGAAAAGGACCTGGCAAACCTGCACACCCTTCCAGAAAGCCTATGTAAACTAGACTTTGTGAACTGATATATTTTTTGTAATATCATTTTAATAAGAAGGTGGAGTGGTTGAAGCAGCTTCAATTAATGGAATGTGATTCCTACCTAATTTTGAAATAAGAAAAAAAAAAAAAAAAAAAAAACAGAAAATGTCACCAAACCTCATGCTGTGGGTGTGGTGCTTACTGACACAGCCTATCGCCTATGCTCACATTAGCTTTCAATATTTCCCCATCCAATCATGCACAGAGCTGATCCCTTAAAAGCCATTGGTACCAGTAGACCAATTAACCAGGTTAAGCTGTATGTAAGGAGGCCTAAGCCTGCCTCTCCAGGGAATGAAATGCAAAGCTGGTGATTATCACATGTAGCCTGGGCTAGGCCCTAAGTCCACCATGCTGGGTGCAGGCAGACAGGAGGGCAACACATGGTGTTTGTGTTACCACGGCGACTGGAGGACTGACAGCATTAATGGACTAAATGAAACCTGATGACCTAAAGTGGACAATCTCCCAAACAGGGTGACGGAAGGTTGCTACTGTAGAAGACTGACATAACAAGTGGCAGGAACCATAGCATAGCACTGCATTGTACAGTCTGCACACCACACTAATCATATCTGGCCAATAGTTATCACATTGCAAGCATAGTATAACTAAGAAATTTGAAGTTAATATGTATTTAGATGTAAACATTTATTTTAAACTTCTAAATGCATACACCTCTGTGCAAATCTTTTCTCTAATGCATAAATTAAAAAATACATATACCTATGACCGGCAATGACAGCTGACACCCATCTCATCAACTACTGGTAGCATTAAAAACCAGTGTTTCATTTGTATTGTCAATATCCAAACATCTATGGTTTCCGCCTGTTAGATTTACAGACTTTGGGAATGCAGAAGTTCCTTTACTTACACAAGCAAAACTATGTTACAAACACTTTATTATCTATGCTATTCATTCATGATCCCTACTCATTGATGCAGTCCCTTTTAAACAAATGCAAAAAAAAAAAAACCTGCAATACCTCCATTGTCCAGAAGTAGGCATGTCAGTAGGTGAGGGTTGACCTCCTCCAATACGGAGCAGAATGCACCAAATGCAGTGGGTCCTTTTGTGGACAGCTGATCAAGGAACACCTCTGCCTGCTTGCGGCTGTTCTGGTGGCCCAGAATCTCCTTGTACTCCCCCAGGGAAAAGACCCTGTGGTAGACCAGGTGCGGGAGAAGCTTATTGACATCCAGCTCCTTCAGAAGCCTCTCCCGGTGCTGTTTCAGAATTTTGGCTGGCCACTTTTTGCACTTGTTGCTTCTCCTTCTGCTGCTGCCGCTGATGTTGTTGCCATTGCTGCTGCTGCCGTTGCAGGTCTTGGTTTTCTTGGTCTTGCCAGGTGGCTCTGAAGCACTATCCTGTATCCTGCCAGAGAGCCACTTCCTAGTGCCATTCACAAACATTTTTGTTTTGCTTTTTGACAAATCGCCTGTTTGTGTGTTTTTCAAAAAGATGATAGTCCACACTGCATTCAAACAAGGCATTTACTTATTTTTCAATGTGACGATGAGTCCAAGACAGACGAGATCACCCATGCCACATACCCTCACTCAGAAGTCTACCAAGAGAGTCTTTGCAGTAAAGTCCAAGTGCGCAATCTGGAGAGGTGTGGGGACAATCTGGTCGGGGGCTGCAGGATGGACTGGCTGGCTGGCGGGCTAGGAGTGATGCTTAGGGTCAGTAAGAGGATTAGATCTCTGCAGACTGTTCACTAACACACAAAAATACACTCAGTTGGCTTTGTTCCAGACATAGACTAGGCTGTACCTTGACACCAAAAAAAAACAAACAAACAAAACACAACCCACACAATTTTAACAGCTAGAAAGAAAACAGCTAAATAGGCCTACAGAGTTATGAAGGAAAGAAGGTAAAATGACTGCATTTATGCTGACAATTTCATTCTGAGGTCTACAAATAAGCCTAGCCTATGCTTATAAATAAAAGTGGATTATCTTGTATTTAGAAATGTTTTGCACACACAGCCCACTGGACCAGTGTTTCTTAACTGGTGGGTCGCGGAGCCGTTCTGGGTGGGTCACAGAGCTTGTAGTTAAAAAAAAAGCTACTATGTCTAATGTTGGGCCCTTGCTGTATAGACTACCGACAGACAACGTGTAGGCAAAGCGTGACGTGCATCGTTTCAGCATGTTGGATATCCAGAATGATCTATGAGTTGCTGTCTAGCCTACTGTGAGGCTTTGGCTAGGGTAGTTAAGGATCCCCATCCATTTAGATCTGACAAAACATGTGTTAATCTTCCAACTCAAATTTCAACTAGCTATGAAAGTTAAGTATCCTTTTAACTGTGACTTAGGCCTACTAGTGATGGGAAATTGTGGGTCCCAAGACCAGACCAGTTAAGAACCACTGCACTAGACCATCATACATAATCATTACCATAGTTCAAAATGGCTGAATGTTATACATGATCATAGGACCTAATTAAATAACCTTGGCCTATACAATCACAAAATAACAGTACTTCATCAATAGCCAGCAGTTAATTAATGTGTGGCTGCATGGCTTTGCCTGTTGCCTATGTAATTATCTGGCTAACAATAGGATTAGGGGGGAGACAACAATCTTTTGTTTTCCTCCACTATGTTTTCCATGAAGACACACAATTTCCACCCCCCTCAACACACCATAGATTTATATATAGTATCCTAGATACCGCACTGGAGTCTAGGACGTACGTGAATGGACAACTCCAAACCGCAAATAAAGAGGCCCATGGAAAAATACGTGTCTCTGACTGGAAATCAATAAAATCCTGGAGTTGTGTGTTGTGCACAGATAACAGGACTACCTAGATGAGTGCAGGGGGCCTGAGACATGTAAACGAGCTATTGTATTTGGTAGTCTTTATGAAGCATTTAAAGAACAAGTTAAGAGCTGACAAGCAGCGCAGGTACTGGTAATCATTTTCTGAAGCCGCTGAAAGCGCAAGTCACAAGTCACACAGTATGGTCATTTCGAACAATGGGTTGTAATGCAAGTTGTTAATTGTCATATTGCCTCATTTATTTACGATTAATTTTAACAGTATAGGAGGAGAATTTATCTTTTTTCTTCTAGCTATGTGTTGTCCTGTAGGCGCAGTAAGGACACGTCTGCCAAGAGGTTAGTTACCCTAAGAAGTCAGAATTGTCAACAATAAATTAACGATCTAATTTATTCAGATGGCCTGCTTCATACAGGAGGGTAGAATTTGGCAGTTGCTTTCTAAATACAGTGGAAAATGCCCTGGTGTTAACGTTAGGCCTAAACTCAACAAGGTTTAAGGAAAGATGCTGGTGAGCTGTACCTCTTTGGCCCTTTTCTCTCTACACTACTTTGCCTCAGCCAAATTGCTGCCATTCTTCTCCTCTTCAGATTAAGAAATAAATCGAGTCGATTTTGACATGACAATTTTCTTAAAAACTTTTCTTACAACCCCTCTAATAGGCATACCCACCACCACCAACAACACCGTTTCAGGCTCAAGCTAGGCTAATCAGACCTGTCGGTGGATAACTCACCTAAGAGCACACTTGGCTAGAAAACAAATACTCCTCATATTCTCTAAAAATTAATGAATAAATAAATGAGTCAGACTGACTGTTGACAGTTTTTATTACAATCCCAAATACCTTAAACGACCATATAGTGTGAGTTGGTGCGTTTTCAAGGAAAATACTACCTATAACCCCAAAGTACCAGTTACAGGTGGGTGGGACAAGGCAAGGTTCACGTCAGTTAAGGGAGTTAACTAAGGCAATGCGGTGTATTTCAAAGTACTTAATCATAGCGGAATTAATAAATGTGTGTTTATTTATTATGCCACTTAACCAGAGTGGTGTTGGCACTAGTATCCGTCTAGTATAATGTAGTTTTCATGTAGGCTGCCAAAATTACCCTACCTATTTACGTTACCCACCTCCTTTGCTGCCATAACACAGCGTGTGCTGTTGATCCTCGGAAGCAGCGGTGACAGCGGGACAACTCTAGGCAAAATCGACGACGATAGTCGTCCTGTCTGTTCTTCGTGTTCTCGAGGAACGTTATCTTAATTTTTGATGCAGGTTGTCTTTCCCCGGTACGTTCGTTGTGGCCGAGGCCGATGCATTTCCAGTAACCAGGATTGCCAAAGCTGAAACATTTGAGTAAACTATAGTACGCTTAACATTTAAATAAAGTATAAAAACGTATTATCAAGTGTTTGTATGTTTTACATTAATTATCAGATTAATTCCATAAATAGCACGAATATTTTTTCTTTACATGTAGTTGTTTCTCTTTAAAGGTAAAAGATCATTCATAGTCATTTTTGAGCCCAAAATATTTGCAGCGCCTAATTCACTTCCATTCATTTTCGGGAAATGTTGTCCCTACCAATGTGACAGCCGCATTAACGTATTCCACCTAATAGAACTCGACGGACAATAGGGTATCTAGATTACTATGTAATATCTATGCACCACATCACACCACAGTCAAGATCACATCCGCGTGCGTCAATCTCTCAACATCAGCTGGTCAATGAAATGTGAAATTTGGAGTAGTTCCTCGTTCGTTTGTGATTGTACTCACTAGAATGTTTCCAAAATTAGCTTATTAGTGTCTATTGATCTGTCTTGAAGAAGTAACTTGCAGCTGTACCGCAAAACTTCTTTTTCCCTTTCCAATCCTTGGTCCATGTTTGCTATGTTGACACATTAACTGCGCTTACAAGCTAACTGTGAGCTTGCTAGTCAGGGAACAGCTAGGAAATACATTGAAATCAGAGATTATTGCAAAGGTTTTTACAGAATATGTCAAATGCTTGTTACACCTTATCTAACATGTTTAAAAACAAAACAGCGTGGTTTTCTAATAGTGTCAAGAGGGGGATTCGTAGTGTTTGGGGTAAGTATTTCTGGCTAAATTAGATAAGCAGTAATTACAACTTTCAAGTTGTGTTAGAGCTAACTTACGTTAACAGAAGGTTCGCTAACGCTAAAGTCTAACGTTAACTAAACAAATTACTGTCAATGTTACATTTATCAGGACTTCAGCCAAGACATTTTGGCTAACGTGACATTTACCCTTGCTGATATCAAATGTTTGTTTTCTTAGTCTTAAATATGTAACGGGGAATGAGAACAAAAATAAGTTGGACTGCACACTGGAGGTTAGCTAATTTACTCAGTGTCTATCTTCTATGTTGCAGTTCGTGAAGGCGGACTCATTGTTGGGTGGAGGAGGGCATCTTATCTGTTCAGTGACGATGCCTCCTGCCCTGATACCCACCGGTGAGTGAATTCCAGCTTTAGGTGTAGAAAAGAATTTCTAAGACCCAAAATAGGGTCTGGTTTTGGATACCTTTCCATTCTTTGTTGCTGTTTGTAGAATTAGCCTATGCACTTGCTCAATCTCTGTAAACAAACACAGGCATAGAAATATTGCTCTGTAAATAGTGATTCTCTTTCTCTTACCCCTCCCTCTTTGTAACCCTTCGTCCCTGATTTTGTCCAACTCACTCCCTCACTCTGTGTGTGTGTGTGTGTGTGTGTGTAGAATATTTTTGAGCAAGGAGTATATGGAAGGCGAATTAACTGTCTTCCACAGTGCCTTTATATCTGTGTGTGATGTCCACCAGAGTGTGAAATCTGTGCCTATCGGACACTATGTGCTTCCCCCTTTACCTGTGCAGCAAGGTAGAATCTCAAGATTATTTTTCTTCTCTCTGTTCCATTATTTAAGTACTACAATCTGATTTATTTGTTTGCCCACACCTGCTTGGTTGTGTGTGTGTGTGTGTTTTTACAGAAGTCAAAGCAAAGATTGGTAGATTCATATGGGAACAGGAAGACCTTACAGAAGTGTCTGAGGAGCAGGAGGTTGGTTTGGATGCTGTACTTTTAATGCCATCATCATTACATACTTGTATCCACACATACATTGTATCTCATTTGTATGTTTTGTTTTTGTGTAGGGAAATTTTTGTTTCAAATCCATGATGGCAAAAAAAATTGAGCATGAAATTAAAATTATTTCCTGTATTTAGCTGTGGGGGTTATACAAATGTCTGCACAAAATGTTCTGTCAAATCCATTAAGATGAAGTTTCCCTATTGTCTTTGTACTATCAGAGTATTTTCAAAGTAAGGTATTAAGCCATTATAAGTAGATCTCAATCTCACACACACTGATGTCCATGCTGCTTTCACACTTGCACTTAACTTAATTGCACCTTCACTTATTGCACCTTACATATTGCACATTTCACTTTTTTCCAACCTACACCAGCCACCAAGAAGAGCTACCTCGTACTTTCCTTCTTGCTGGAAGCATATATGTTTACCTGTATGTCGTATGTCTTAGGTCAATTTATTGTGGGTGTCTGTTTGCACTTCATGTCCATGAGTGTAGTTGTGTGTTTTTGCGTGTGTGTGTGTGTGTGTGTGTGTGTGTGTGTGTGTGTGTGCGTGTTTCTAGTAATTGCACATTTGGTGTCTGGTGAAACGCAATTTCAGTCCTCTGTGTATTGACAATAAAGTGCACTTTGACTTTGAAGTAGGCTGTTGTGTCACCAATTCTTAACCAAATTCAGATAAATCATTCAGACAGACAGGTTCATCTTAATTTTACTTTTATGTTATCCAGGGTTCAATCTGTTGGAATAGAGACCATGGAGATGGTGCTGCTTCTAAACGAAAAAGTGAGAAGAGGTGAGTGTCAGCAAGCTTAAATTTCAGTTTCTTTTGTTGTTGTTACCTGGCATTACCACTAGATGCCACTATCGCATACATTCTTAGAAAGATTTACTTTTTTGTATTTTTGTCAAACTAATTTGATCTGTGACACGAAGAGGAGTTTACTAGTAACTGTTGTAGTATTAGAAGTGAATATGCAGTTGCTACTACAAAACTCAGTTTGAGAGTATTAAATATGTGGTTTAATATTAAACCTGACTTAAATTAACTCATAGTAGCTTACAAAAACAACATAAATTTAAAGATTTACCATTTACCACACAGACTTAATTCACCCACTTAATTGGACAGGTTTGCCACTATACCACATAAGCAAAGGCTATACCACAAGGGCTCAATAATAGACAGGAACAAAGGTGAATAGAAATTCACCTGAATTCCAGGCCTATTGTAAATCAGTGCTGCACTGTACATTTGATTTCTGTGTCACAAATACTATCTGTGTAGTACATAAATATAACTATACTGTTTGCGTTTCTCCACCGGAAGTGTGGATGAGGCCCTTATGAGTCTGGATGAGCTGCTGACAGCTTCAGGGAAGGAAGACTCTGTGTGTTGTGAGGTGCAGCACTACCCAGTCAACAACATGGTTCAGGTGTGTTCAGCTTCAGTAGAGGAAAAGAATCATTATGTATTGTATATAATCATTATTTTACTCTTTTGGCGTGAAACAGTAGCTTTTTTTGTTCAGTGAATTTTGTTGTAATATTGAGTCATACACAAAGATCACAAAGATTTACAGGTGTTACAGAGATTTTTTTTTTATCTTACATATGCCTGAGTATAATCTGTTAGTGAATGATTTGTAGCTATTATTCACTGTAACCTGCACCCTAATAAATCTACAGTCCTGAGTGGACTCTTGTTTGACAGGAAGTCTTGTGTCCTAACAGGATTTGTGGGCATAGGGCAGCTGCAGAGGTACACTGGGGAGCTGCTCGACTTCCTACCTGGTCAGTACGGCTACTCTGTCAATGTCCGCATGAAGAGACGTCACCTGTCAGCAGGATATCAACAAAACAAGGGCAAAAAGCAGTAAAATGCCCTCAAAGAGAGTCTGAACACACTGTCTTACCTGAAGGAAGATTTTGACCTAATCTGGTTTTAGCACTTAATTATCGTGCACATAATCTAATTTTTTTATTAATTGGAGCTATCTGTTGTCTAATTCATATTGGAGCTATCTAATGCCTTATCTATCGCCTAATTTCCTTTCATCTTTGTTTAATCTTTGTTTAATGATCTGTTTTTTATTATAATTTTTTTTTAATTGTCATCAAAAAAATCTAAACACCTGTTTCTGATTAGCATGTGAATAGAGTTCTATTAAAACCACCAAAACACTAAAATCTCTTCTATAGTCTGGTGCTAAAGTGCTTGTGTCTGTCATGTTGGTCATGTATGATACTAGTACAGTGCCCATATAAACAGTGTTTTGCAGGAAAATGGTAAACTAGTAGCCCAGGTAGGTCCAAGGTTACTTATTGAATTTCTATGAAATAGATTTTGGCTCGTGCAGTTGGAAGAGGGTCATTATATTTTTCTGTGATGTGCTATTTTAAGAGCTGTAAATACAATTAACAACACTGGCCACTAAAAGCTTTCTCACCAGTCAGTAATTAGGGGGAATCTTGGATCATACAGTTGTTGACCATTCAGCCTACATGTGTCTCATTTTACCTTATATCTCAGCCAGACTTTGGTGTCATGCCATGAAACTTCCTGTGAACCTTCCTTTGTTCTATTAAATTCTAGATTCCACTTTGTAGCAGACTTTTTCACTGACCCCCTGGCAAGGTGCTGTGGAACCCTGGGGGTCCCTGGACCCCAGATTGAGAACTAATGGCCTAGAGTATTAGGGAGAGATTAGAGAGGGCTTGGGCAATCCTATGTAAAATTCACCAACATTTCGAATTGGTCTGATTTCTCCGTTCATTTTTTCCATTGGCTATTGCAGACAGAAAAGATAGTATTAAATTTTCGCATGCACCATATAAATCAAACTCATAGATATATATTTTAAAAACAATAGGTAAAAATTGTTTCGTGTGGCAGGGACCTTTAACAAGATGTGAGCAAGATGTGACGTATCAAAACATTTTGAATTTTGAAGCTTTTTTGTCTCTTATAGATGAGCAGTCATATATTACTGTAAATAATATTGACAGTGGTCAGGCAGAAATGTATAGCTAAGCAGTTACTGACTCAGTGACTTGGACGTGTCACAAGACCTGCCATGACCGTGTTGGGCTAGCACTACCAAGTACTTCCGCTCAATATCACATCTTGCTACAGCACAGTCAGGTATCTCTCCATTAGGTTTCCTCTGACAAATTTTTGGCTGGCCAATCAGCGAACAGAGACCTCTAGCATGCCCAATATATTTAAAGTTCACAGAAAGTGTCTGCTCACGAGGAAGGAAAAGTACACCAGTTGAGGGACTCCAGACGCTTTGTGCAAAGTGTAATTATGTGAAGGCGTTTGGTGCACCAGGCTACCATGACAGACCTTCTTCAAAAGTTTAGCTAACTATTGCCCGCCTTTTGCCCTATGTCTGCCAATCACATTACACTCAAAACAAACAACTGTTGTCAGCTGCTCAGCTGACTGTAAAGATCTATCACAAAGACCAAGCTGTTGCTTTGCTTTTGCCTTTGCCTTAGGTGGTCTTTCAACATGAGATACCAATTTCAGGCGGTTGAAAAAGTTTTTCAATTACAGCTACAAGCATTTGCTCTTTCACAATTAACCAAAGTCTGCCATTCTGTGCAGCCTGGGTCAGACCAACTTGATTGCCACCCATGTCAGAGATAGTGTAGTACTGCCCAATGAAGACATCACTCTGGATCCAAAGACTTTGTCCAGTGCCTTCGAGCTTACTGCTACAGTCAACCAAGTAGTACTGTAAAGAGTGAGAAATGAGAAATCAAAAACATTCTAGGAAAACTCTGTTTCCTAGCAGCCATAGTACATCGTATACCGTAAAGTTATTTGTATTCCATCTGGTATAAAACCAGGGCTCACCTCACTGATATAGACAATGGGAGGCAGGGGGAAGGCATTAAAATATATAAATATTATATATATATATATATATATATATATATATATATATATATATATATATATAAAAAGGTACAAATGCTGTTACAGAGCAGCTGAATTGAAACAGATACCGAAATCGTGCGTACACCATGTCTAGACTTAACTCATGTTCAATTTTTAACTCATGTTCAACTTTTGTGTTTTCTGTCAAATGTTGGTTTCATGTGTGGTGTTTGCAGGCGAGAAGGAAGGCCTTGAGGAATCACCTGTCACAGGAAGGGACAGTGATGGGTCATCAGACAGGGAGGGGCTGTGAGGAGATGGGGGGCAAGAAGGATGATGAAGGCCCGTTTACACGTAGATGACTGTAAAAACAAACATTTATTTATGCAGTTGCACCTGTCATTTACACGTAAACGGAGGTTTCAGTCACTGAAGGCCCCTTCATGGCTTCCACATGAACTATAATACACAGACCATTAGGGTCCTTTTCCACATTATCATCATAATCATAATCATCACTCATTGTTTGTTCAGGGAAAACTGACTGAGCATCAAGCCTTTACAGCAATGCCCTGAGTATACAGTGAAGCACTAAAAACGGAATACAAAAAAACAGGAAAAAAATATAAATAAAAAGTGTAAAGGTATTTATAAAATAAATTTTTATATCAATGACATGATATTGAAATCAGACAGACACCTGTGTCCTGTGCCATCCCCACCCTAATTGGTGAAATGAGTCGTGAGTCTTTCAGCTCATCATTGTCAATTGATTCAAAACACCTGTGGAAGGATAAACAGCAAGAACCATGTGAAGCAACCCAAATCACAACCATAGTACAAGACCATAGTACAAGACCATAGTACAAGGCAAAATAATACCACAAAAAGATCCTTTCTCACACAGTGTGACATACATGTCAGATGTGAGACTCATACACAAATCACTTTTTTTTAACCTGTTTTCCACTACATATCATCATCAACATCTTTTCAACTGTTGTTATTGCTTACCAAGTGTTGCAGAAATACACATG
The DNA here is from genome assembly GCA_015244755.2 of Tenualosa ilisha. Classification (NCBI taxonomy): domain Eukaryota; kingdom Metazoa; phylum Chordata; class Actinopteri; order Clupeiformes; family Clupeidae; genus Tenualosa; species Tenualosa ilisha. Next base: position 1,258,067 of record PYXC01000135.1, on the reverse strand, counting down.
GCATTTAGGTGTAAAAGACAAGCTCTCTGTCATCAACATAGATGCCATTATTGATCCAAGCAGACAAGCTAATGACAGCTAATGTAGTTGTTGTTGTTGATTATCTTTATTTTTTTTTAAGTGATTTAGCATAAAGCTAAAAGTCATAGAACACTTTGCACTGTCCTCAGATCAGTGTCCAATACTGTGTAGCACTGTAATGATCAACAAGTCTCAGGCGCAGCTCAGCCTGTAAACACATAACATTTAAACCTACACTCACCAGCAACTTTGTTTAACTGGTCTAAGACACATCAAATTGTTCAAACAGGGGCGCTTTGGGGCAGTAGCCAAGGTGTCATATCATAAACCAATCCGACCCAAGGTTATTTCCCAATACTTCCCCTTCTCTTCTTCTCATTTCCTGTCAATCCTACTACCATATGAATCAAGGCAAAAGCCCCAAAATATACTTTAAACAATTGTTCAAAAATAGATCAAGAACACAATTCAAATGACAATCTATTCCCTGAGCTCTCTTTGAAATTTGACTTGAAAAATGTGTTGAGAAGGTTATTAAATAATTGAAAAGATGTGGAATCATTTCTGACATCCATTAATGAACAAGTGCACATTCAGCCAGGTTATAAGCATGGTGTTCCCTCTGGAGTTTGTGCTGTGAATTAAAATATAAACCTGGTATAACCCGGCTAAATGCTGAGTTAAAGGTAAAATATTGTCTGTTGAGATTGTTGGACAGAACATTTCCACTCGCCCAACCATGCCTTCCTAGCACTTCCACTTGATTATCATTTCCTACAGTTCTAGTCTGGATTTGATCCCATTGAGCTTGTTGTCTCAGGAGGCATTTCGACCTGTCCCATCAGCTAACAGAGGGAGGTGGCGTGAATGCAGAGCTAGAATGCTATCAGTCAGGCAAGCAATCAGTCAGGGGCTGATCCAGTCTTTTTAAACTTAAACACCTCATGCAGTCGAATCTCACTACCGAATGTCCAGAGCCTCTGTATCCTCTGAGGATCTGGTTTTATTACCAGGCTACATTTCCACCAACGTGCATGCACATATGTGTACTCACATACACCCCTATTCAAGATGCACTCACTCATGCAAAGGTTCAGGTGAAGACCGTGAGCCGCCCCTTGTCACAACCGTCCTCATTAGAGACCTGACCTGAGGTACCAGCTGGGCTTCGGCGCGCAGAACAGCATAGTGAGTAACACTGTGTGTGTGTGTGTGTGTGTGTGGTGTGTGTATGTGTGTGTGGTGGTGTGTGTGTGTACATGTGTGTTCTCAGGCTATAGCTATAAATGTTATTAGATCCATATACAGGAAGTATTTATGGAAGTATGGGATTCAAGCAATGTATTTTCACTTCTGTCAGATCATATTTTTAATGTTTCTTTGTTGTTGGCATAATGTGTAAAATACTTTTTAAATTAACCAGTTTCAGACTGTTGTTACAATAGTCATATTAAAACCAAGAAAATATTTAAATGTCCAAGTGAAGCACTGTAAATTGCTTCATTTTTATTGGCACACATTTCATGATGTACTCACTAAAATTGTCGACAATATACTGTAGCAAGAGACATAGTTATTGTGTCGTAGATCCTATGCCTCCCCTCACCCTGTGATGACAGGATGTTTCACTAGTTGTTAATATTACACCCCAGGCCTTATTGAAACATGTCAGCATGAGTTCAGCAACAACTACATTAAGCCAAGTCAGCACCTGATCACCTGGTGGTAGAGTTTTAATGAGTGCTCCTGTGAAAAGTCGTTTAAAGTGAATGGTTGAAAACCTGTTTTCATTAAAGCTTAACGACGGCGGTTTCCGATTGTAGGCTGTTTTCCTGCATGGCACAATTCAAACTTTGTTTAAGGATGTTTTAAAAATAGCCTTATCAGTGCGTGTGCCCAAGTGCCTCAGGCTCAGTCATTGAAAGCCATTGAGCTGAAAACGTGAACAGTGGTAAATCTATAAAAGGCAGCTAGCAATGTAATTTTCTCTTTACACCAATGTTTGAATCGTGCTCATGCAGGAAAACAGCCTGTAATGGTAAACTGTCAGCGTTCTACTTTAAGTGTAAATTCACTAACAAATTTCCAACTTCCAAGTTGCTCTTTAAGGTGCAGACTATCACACATGTTGTCCTTCCTCTCCTGGCAGTTGGGATCCTTGGCCAAATGGGAAAGTTATTGAAGGAATGTACTACATTGAAAGAAACATGATTCAGCAAGTCTTACAGGATTGTGTGATTGTTGCTTCAATGTGATTTTCCACTCCTCGTTAAAACTGTAGCCTATCATTTTAACATTAGGCTACAAGCATTTGAAGTAGCCTTATGTATTGGGCTCAGCTTCATTTTCTTTTCTGTTATTAACACAAAAGACAGACAGGTGCCCTAACACTATTCTCACAGGAGTTCAGATATTTCATTAATAGTGTTTGTCTGATAGGGCCTACAATAAACTACCAAATATCTCATAATTTGGGATATTTGATTTGAAGGGCATCTCATTGCATCTTCACCGTGACTCAGTCTTTATTAACCAGTACAAAATCAGTTGAGAAAACATCCCTTGGCCACTGAAAACTTTGCTACGGCATGCGTCACACATGTCCACTAAGGTGGGGGTTCCAAGTCCACAGGTCACTTCTGAAAGTCGGGCTAGTTTGAAATTATTCTATTGATCTGTTTATCAGTGTCGACATTTGCACGAGTGAGACACCCACACCACCAGATTAGGATGTAATGGCGCTGTTTGAATTAAAGATGTAAGGCAATCCGCTTTGTTTAGAAATCGGATATTTATGTCAGCGCAGCGTTGAGGTTCGTGAACATATACCAGGAAAATCCAGGAAGTGAGCGCGAGGTGGGAGGACACTTGCCTGCTTGTCCTGCTGAGGGTGTTTTGGACCACGAGTTGCAGGAAATATTCAGATTCAGCTAACGGACTGTCTATTTTCAACGAAATTGACTAGACTGCTATCGAGTGAAAATGGATAAAACCAACCTCTCAGTGGTTCTTCATGCACAAGGCGATCTGAGACTGGTAACGTTTAACACAGCCGCCAGTAAATAACCGCTTCTGATTTGCAAAAATATTGCAATTTATAATGGAGTTGTCATGTGACAGTTCATCAAAGGATGCAGCCAAGTTATGTTAGCATGCTAAGGCATCCACGGTGGTGACTGAAGTCAGTTTAATGCATTTTTTTGTTTGCAGGAACATCGACCTGTACCTGAACCAGGACCAAATGGTAGGGTTAAGTGCCTTTCGTCCACAGTGCTGGGACTATGACCACTGAGAGCGCGGTCATGACTTCAGATTCAGCAACCCTTTAGTTCATGTGTCCAACTGTTACATTCACGTCTCATAGTCCAGTGTGACAACCTAAAAGAATGCAGCAAAGTATCCAAACTTTGACTGCTTTGTTGACTTAAAGATCTGTCCTCTTTATTATTGTCCACATTAGAAGTAAGCGCCTATTCATGAAACAAGTGCCCTCCTTAAGTGTTTATTTATTTATTGGTTGATTGATTGATTGAGCCACTCAAGCCCAGTATATTGTGACATTGCAAGCATAGTCACATCTCACAGCACAGTCACATCTTAATTTATCTCTGAAGTATGCATGAGTATTTAAACTCACTTGACAAAGTGTATTCGCCTCCATTCTAATCGGCACAGAGGTCTTACTTCAGATGCACTCAGTTGGAATCTGTGGGTCCGACGTTCACTATTGGCAGCATGGCCGCATTGGGGACTTTGTCTTGAAGAAGCCCATGGTGCTTGGGCATGAGGCATCTGGTCGGGTCGTGAAGGTGGGCTCCGCCGTCACTCACCTCAAGCCAGGTAAGTGCTGGAGTAGCCTTGCAGAAACATTGAATAGAGTACAGTAATTTTCCAAATATAAGCCGCACCATGTGTAAACCTCAGGTCAGTGTTTTATGCAAACTAAAAAAAACAAAACCATGTATTAACCTCACTCACATATTAACCTCAGTACACATTACCAATTGATTCAGAAGCAAAACATGATTTCATGACAAAGTAGAATGATGACAAGAAACACATTCCCATGTATAGTCCTCACCCTCACCTCATAGATAATTACATTTTTCAAAATCAGTGTATTACCTCAGTTAATAAGCAGGAAATTACGGTATCATCACCAAGCTTGCCGATGTTACATATCCCATATCCTACAAAGCATACTGGTGTATGAGGGCACAGATGTTTTAGATAAAGGATCTTGTGTTCTGGAACTACTTTACAGTAGTACTCAAAAAATAGCACCTCATCATCAAATATAACCATTTTTATAATGATATCCGATGAGTGTTGTTCATAGCTACTCTTTTTGCAGAGATTCAAATAGTTGTTGCTATTATTATTTAACTGCTGTGGACATGAGCCTTGAGGGGGGAGTGTTGAGTATGTTTTCTTTATTTCTCCTCTGTTCAGGGGACAGAGTTGCGGTAGAGCCTGGTGTCCCGCGGGAGATGGACGAGTACTTCAAATCAGGGCGCTACAATCTTTCCCCAACGATATTCTTCTGCGCCACACCCCCCGATGATGGCAACCTTTGCAGATACTACAAACACAGTGCTAACTTCTGCTACAAGTGAGGATCTTTATCTGTCCCTGACTTTATGGTCATGTAACTAGAATACCTTCATCCATGTCATGACATATTCAAGACTAACTACAAAAGCACTTGGAGAGTGCTGACCTCCACCAAGGCAATATAGGGTCACAGACCCAATATAAATTCAAGACGGTCACCACTAAAATGTAATCATCTGTTCCTTGTTCAAATTCCCATGGTGTCTGAAAATTTCATCCAAATCCGAGCAGTTATCTTGCTCATAGACAGACAAACAGACAAACACTGGTGAAAACATTACCTCGGTGGCAGAGGTAACAAGAGTGAACCGTCAAGCATAGATGCTGCTGTCTGTGTTTTGCTGTTGACTGATAAAAGCTTGTAATCTGTGTTGGCTTCCTCTGCAGACTGCCCGATAATGTGACGTTTGAGGAGGGAGCCCTGATCGAGCCCCTGTCAGTGGGCATCCATGCTTGCCGCAGAGCAGGGGTCTCCCTGGGCAGCACTGTGCTCATCTGTGGGGCAGGTAAGGGGCTCAGGGAATGGAGCAAGAACTTACAAGAACAAAGATTAGCACTATAATATAATATAATATAATATAATATAAGACATTTATGAGGTCAGCTGCCAGAGTTTGTGTGGAAGTATCACATACACACACACACACACACACACAACATATGCACCCACACTCACTGTCTCTCTTCCTCATCATATACCGTGCACATAAACACAACCTCCTACTCCATAAACATGAGAACGCACACACGCACACGCAGACACACACACAGAGACACACACACAGTTTAGACTTTGATGTGATGGGGAAGTGTTGGAAATCTTAACCCATATCTCTTCCTGTCTGTCATAAACAGGACCCATAGGCCTGGTGTGTCTGCTGGTAGCAAAAGCAATGGGTGCCTCTCAGGTTGTGATAACTGGTAAGCAGAGCAATGTTTGGCCTTTTTCAGTTACAACATTTTGTATAACTTACAACACTTTGTTGTGGTAACAGTCACTGTTGCGTAATATCAAGTGAGTGTGAGAGTGTTAAGAGTTAGTTCTGACTATCCTACAGCTGTAGATTTAGAGTCTACGTCTAATAACAGCCATTATATTTAGTTGTGTATTTGGCCTAGGGCTGGCCTATATAGACTAGTTCCATTTAACACTCTTGATCCCACAAAAAAAAAACTTAAAGGAAAAGTCTGGTGTAAATCAACCTATATCCCTGCTTACTGATTGTTACTGGTAGGAAGAGGGACGAGAAAATTAGCAAACTGACAGCTAACGCTTACTGAAAGCAGAGAGGGTGAAAGCGGAGCGAGAGGCACAAACGTTTGTTAGGTTTCGTGTCCTATTTTCGCAAGGGAGAGGGGGTCCCCTTTATGAAGACCAGACTCAAGCCCTCATGCACTGATACAGAAGATCATTGAAAAGTTTATAGTGTGACGTTATCTGACACTCACCCACTTATGCAGACCGGAACTATTCACGTTTGCTCCTATTGTAACATATTATGTTGTTCTATCTTACTTACTTTGCCGAAAGGGGCACAAGAAATGCCACATATTACTACATCATATCATGTATTAAGTATATATCAACAATGACATGGTGTGGCACACTGTCTGTTTGATGTGTTTGTCTTGTCAGACCTGGCGAAGGAGAGGCTGACCATGGCGAAGGAGCTGGGGGCAGACTTCCCTGTGGAGGTGAAGAGAGAGGACACGGCAGCGGAGCTGGCCAAAAAGGTGTCGGGGCTGTTGGGGGACCAGCCCCACATCACCATCGAGTGCACCGGCGTCCAGAGCAGTATACAGACTGCCATCTATGTGAGTGGAACCCCATGCGTTTTCTTTATCAGCTCGTGATAATCTCTCAGTACAATTAATCACTTTCCATACTATACTGGGTGTGTTTCTGAAGTGTCGTGTTTGTGTTGCATGTGCCACAAACAAAAATGGAATTGGCTACAACAGACACAACAGCGCTAGTACATTTAAAAAAAAAATGGACCAGTCTTCTAAGTTTTTTGGGATGCAATACATAGTCAACACACCTAGTGTAACCTTGGTGACACACACATAATTCACACATTTACGTTTTACAGAATTACTATCCAGTGGTGTTAAAAAACACTAGAGACTCTGGTTCTATTTCCTAACCCAATGTTGCAAGTGCATGTCCGTTTAGATAAAAGCATCTTGTAAAACATCAGTCAACTTTAACTGTGACATTTATGTGTGTGTGTGTGTGTCCTAGGCCACGCGCTCTGGGGGTGTAGTGGTGCTGGTGGGACTTGGGGCTGAGATGACCACAGTCCCCCTCATCAATGCTGCAGTCAGAGAGGTGGACATCAGAGGCGTCTTCCGCTACTGCAACACGTAAGCAACATCCCCCTTCCTCCTTATTAAGGCATGCCAGCTATGCAGTTGAGGACATCGGCAAGATATTTGGCATTGTAGTTTGCAGGTAGCTTGCTAGTTAATTACATAACTCTACTTTGAGCAAAAAGCTCTGTTCTTACCCATCTCAAAGTGATCTTACTGAGAAATCAATTGACGGGTAAGTAAGTACTCAGTACATTCACAATTCATCAACTCTCTCTCTCTCTCTCTTTCTCTCTCTCTCACACACACACACACACACACACACACCACACACATGCACACATTCACTCACTGACACACACACATACTTTCCAGTTGGCCAATGGCTATAGCAATGCTGGCATCTAAGAAGGTGAATGTGAAGCCACTGGTGACCCATCGCTTTCCACTGGAAGAAGCTGTGCAGGCCTTCGAGACCACGCGCCAGGGCCTGGGGGTAAAAGTCATGCTCAAGTGTGAAGAAAACGACCAGAACCCCTGAACGTCCCTGGAGATTAATCACCCTTAACTTAGGCTTAAACCTCAATCTGGCAGCAAAGGAGGACTCCAAAGTTCTTCCCTCGTCCAGGTTGCAATGGCAACACTGCCAGGTCTCTTGATAAGCTCAGATCGTATCAGCAGCCAACAAATAGTCATATTGGAATTGTAATGGAGTTGTTAAAAATCAGAGAGAAAATGTTTGAATCCCAAAGTTTTACCTAATCGTTAGGCCCGAACCCTGAGAGACTTAAATGACATGAATCAGCCAATCATGAAGCTAGTTTATGATGGTTGAGTCTTTAAGGGTTCAGGGTTTAGGATCAGGGAGGACATTGGGATTCAGCCATAGTAATTGCTTAAAAAACAGAAAGAAAACAACTACACAGCAGCACTAAGATCAGAAGAGCTCAATAACTGCACCTGTGAAGTGAACTGAAATGAAATCAAGAGTCTGCCATGTTGTTGTGATATTGCTCCATGTCTAAACTGAGTGTTCATCTTGTCCCCTAAAAATGTCATTGATTGTGATTGATTTTTTAGTCAAATCTCACTGATCGTTCCAAGAGCAGTTATTTGTGAACACATATTTGTGATTTGTAAAAACTGAGTCTGTCATGTTGCCATACCATATGCCCTTGTCTAAATAAGTGCTCATCTTGTCCCCTAAAAACATGTTTAATTGATTTTCTTTTATTTTATCTGTCAGATCTCTAAGGCATTGATCATTCAAGCCATAAAAGAGCAGTGATTTGTGAACACAGTCTGTCACTATTGTCTTTCATGTGGCACTGGAATCAAGACCATATGTATGTGAACAAGTACAGTGTACTTGAAAAAAAATTGTAACTGAACCCATTAAATCAGTCACATTAAATTATCCTGAATATGTAAGTAATATGGTTAGGGGAGAAAATTCAGCCATGAACTGATTACAGGCTCCTCTCATGAGTTTTGACTCATATTCATTTTGCATGAATTGCAGCGAACAGAGATCTCTGTGGTTGAACAGCAATTTATCTAATCTTCGTCTGGCCTTCGACCATAACCATTCCGTGTCTGCTAGTCCATTAATGCTAGCAGAAATTCGGTATGAAGGCCACAAATAATTAGTAAGTTGTTCGCCGTTTGTCCCATATGACATACTAATTCCTTGAATCAACCAGTGAAATTGTGAGAGCCCTGTCACACTATGTGTTGTGACCACCAGGCGGCGCTAGATTACCTCTAATAGCATTTCATGTTTGAAGGCTCGCTAACGTTCACGGTCTGTCGTTTGCCAGCCGTTTGAAGTGTCTGTCACAAGAGTTATCTAGGTAAAAGAACTGGTTTAGCTCAGTTCTTCACGTCGTTCTGTACTAGTTATTGGTTCTCAATTAGGCAAAAAGAGGGAGGCGTCTACAAACCCCAAAGAAGCTTGGTGGGTATCGACAGCATCATTACTACAACTATAATAAACACCACAATATACATTATCACTATATATATATTAAAATTTAAAAATATTTAGCAATATCTGGATTGGATCATTTTTGGATGAGACACATTCTATACGTCACTCGGAGTGAGGATATCCCACGATATACAATGGGTGACTTCACAGCTAATAATCACTCCGCATTTTCCTTTGAGAGAACTTTGAGCCGTTGATTAACTGTTGCGTTGCTTGGTAACGGGTGACACTATTTGGGGGAGGGGGGCGGAGGATGAACGAACATAAATAAAAGCTTAACGGTAGAGAATACAGTTCGGTTTCTTAAAACTGTTAGTTGACAATTGAACTCTTGGATAAAAGCGAATGTAGTTACCTACGGCACTCAGACTTTGGCTTCGTGTCTGCGGGCGAACCACACCCGTGAGGATATTGACGAACATCCTCGCTCCCACTCGTGTTATATTGCCTAAGTATATTGTATAAGACACATAGATGCGTAGTAGACCATCTTAGGGTTTGTTAAGTGTCAACCCTGGAACAGTCAATGGTGCTTACATGGTTTTACTTTTTGGGGCGCTGCCCCCTGTGGGCTAATTCCAAGTAGGCAAAGGGGTTAAGTGACGAACCTGGGCAAGTTCAGCTAGAAGAAATGGTAAGCTTCCTAATAGAGTAGTCTGCTTGCCTTGTTTAGGATGAGGACTCCAGGCTCTTCACAGGCACAGTCTGTGCTGTGACACCGCTACATATGCTCCAGAATGCAGCTGCACGTCTGGTTTTCAAGCAGCCAAAAAGAGCATGTCACACCTCTGTTCATTGAACTCCACTGGCTACCCTTAACTGCTTGCATCAAATTCAAAGCACTGATGTTGGCCTACAGGGTGATTGATGGATCTGCTCCCATCCACCTTAATACCCTCTTAAAGCCCTATGTCACCCTCCGGCCACTTCACTCCTTCAGGGAACGTTATCTTGCACGGCCAACACCTCACACAGGTCAATCCAGACTCTTCTCATGTGTTGTTCCACGCTGGTGGAATGACCTTCCAAGTGCTACCAGAGCAACAGATACCCTCTCCACCTTCAAGAAATTCTTGAAGACCCAGTTGTTCCAAGAATATCTCCTGGTTTAAATTTCTAAATACCAGGAATGCACTTACAATGCACCTCCCACTCTCTATACTGCACTTTTTAAATACACTTTTGTCTCAAAATACTGCAAATTTCATGTTAGCAATATGCACTCTTAGTTAGGTTTCATTGTGCTGTAGCTTGAATGTTTATCCTCTTTTGGACGCATTGGATAAAAGCATCTGCTAAATGCATAAATGTAAATGATCTGTTATCAGCTTTGTCACTACCTCCAACTTAACTTACCCAGAAATGCCACTTCTCCATCTACTTTGCACAACCCCCTGGTCACCTATGACCTCTGGGCCCAGTAGGATGTGATTCAGCCCTGAATATATAGGAAGTCTCTGGTAATGTAAATATTGCTGTCAGTGAGCCTACTTTATTGTTGCCTCAGCACCTGCATGAGAAAAGAGACGTGGAGTCATGGTGTTATTTTATGATTTATTTGTTATTTTGACATAATGATATCTTTAAACTCACATGCAGACAGCTAGTAATGATAATGTACTGTTAGCTTCCAGAGTTTGCATCTTCATACAAGACATTTTATTCAGTGTCTCTAAAAGCATTACTCTCCCACAAGGCATTCAATCACAGTGTGGAACCCATATTGCTAGATAATCAAACCAACCGACCACTCTATTGAAGATGTTCTCTGAGACTAACAGTAGGAGTAAAGATGAGCACAAAACACCAGATGAAGCTAACTTTTTCTGTACAGACATTCCAATACCGCTTAAGGTGTCCAAAGAAAGAAAGAAATAAACAAACAAACAAACATCCTGTTCCTTAAACAACACAGTTACATTCACCATGGACTTGCCTGGTTGCACACGCACACACACACACACACACACATACATACATACTTACATACATATGCACAAGAACCGACATTGCACACTTAAAAAATAAACTTTGCAGTTACACATTTGATGTCCCTTTTTGCTTTTGTTTTTTTGTTTTGTTAAGTTTTTCTTGTTATTTTTCTTGTTTGTTTTTGTTTTTTAAAAGAAATTAAATTTACAGTACATATGGTAACATTTTAGACATTTTTCTATTATTACAATACACCAGGAGCTGTCTGGTTCGTGTACACATGGCACGTAAAACGTGTTGCACGGCACACATCGTACACACAGCTTATGATTCTTGCAAAACAATGAGAGAGGAGCCATCAAACATCTGTTCCATCAGTAATGCCCGCAAGAAAGAAAAAGAGCATCTGGAATGGCAAGTGGCCCTTTAGGAAACACATTCTTTGAAGTTCTGTACACCAGTTCAAAGGTCAATGATCTGAAATGGTTTTGACATGGTAAGCAATGTGGAGATCCATATTTATATTCAGCTGCAATATTTACATGACTTTGAGTAGGCCCTCAGAAGAAATGTTTTCCAAGCTTGTCCACACAGATTTATAATTTATACTTAAAACAACAGAGGAGAACTGACACTCCAAAACAGCATCTATAGAATGCAGTCATCAAACAGTTCAGACAGTTCCACTATGAGGATAGGTAAAAGAACTTTTTCAGGTTCTACATCAAACCTTTAAAACTTTCACCTAGAACATTTGACACTGGAACCTATCTTGATGGCTTGAGGGTTTTTACAAATGAACCCCTACATTACAGCTCTTTGTAGAACTTCTAAGGATTCTACCAAAGAACCTATAGTTTTTTGACAGAATGTGTGTTTAGTGCTGATGTATTACATGTACTTTCTTTACTAGGCTGTGATAACTTGTTGAAGAGTAGATAGCGACCGTTACATAGGCATGATTGGCACAGCATGACTCACACAACGCAACACTTCAGTCAACATTAATCTGCTGTTTGCTGCACTGATAACAGGTGAGTGGAGCTCGCGTGTGACAGTGTGTGGACATGCAAAAGTATAGCCCTTCATGAAGCCAAGATGAGGGTTGGAAAGTAGGCCTCTCCCTTCTTCATGTATGTGAGTTTGTTGTGATATGACTGGCTATATGCTAATGTACATGAGATTCATGTTGCCTTTTCTTGAAAACAAATAACTGAAGAAATTAAAACAAGTACCTTGGGTACCTGGGTTTTACAGAGTGTAATGCAGACCTATAGGATGGCTGGCTGGATGCAAGATGATGTAATGATTCACATGTAAATATTTATAAGCGTATAAAAATAATCTGTGATGTCTCCATTGCTGTCCTTCAGACCAAACAGGACAATCCAAACACAACAACAAAAACTAATAAATAACATTGGCATTATCTCATGGGACCAACTCTAAATCCTGTGAAGCTGAGCGATCAGAATCCACAAGAAGGACCGCCGGAGGATGGGCCCCTTACACAACGGACCAATGGGGGATGAGGCACTCACACAATGGACCAATGGGGGATGAGCTGCTCAAACAATGGCCCCATGTGGAATGAGTCTCTCACACAATGAACCAATAGGAGATGAGCCTTTTAAACAATGAACCAATCAGGGATGAGCTGCTCACCAAGTGGGGATGACAGTGGAGACCCGTTCACACAGTGGACCAATTAGATGGGAGTGAGGACAAGAAAAAATGGCAGCTGATCAGGATGATGAAGAAAGACCAGAGCAGGGAGGGAAGGAGTGAGGAGTGTATTAATCATGTCTGCTGATGTCCAGACACAGAGATGCATCTCTGTTAAACGCCAGCAGCCTGCGGTCAGTGTCCCCACCCTCCTTTCTGGGTGGCTGCAGAGGTTCATATGTACATGGGAGTCTCCTGACCAGTCAGGAGTCGAAACATGGCTGCTGGCATGGTCTTCATGTGGATCTAAGGAAGAAGAAGAACAGATCAGATGGTCTGGAGACAACGACAGAGAGAAAAGGTAAGGAAATGAAAGCTAACGGAGAAGCTATTGAAAAAAGAGCAAGATCTCCTGAGTTCACAGCTTACCTCGCCCACAGAGTTGGAGAGCGCCTGGACAATCTTCTCATGGGCTGTTGCCACGACGCTCTGCCCGTTGATCTCGATGATGCGGTGACCCACCCGGACGCCTCCTCGTTCAGCAATACCCCCACGCATCAGGCTGCAGATCTGTGTGTGTGTGTGTGTGTGTGTGTGTGTGTGTGTGTGTGTGTGTGGTGGAAAGAGGGAGAGAGAGAGAGGAAAAGAGTTACATGATGCCTTGTTACCAATAGGACAGTGCTACTTGCAACATCTGTCTGCCATACAAACTATAAAAGAAAAAAATCTCAAGTCTTTTGCTTTCACTGACTGAAAAATAATTTTCTTCTCCAGGAGAAAAAACATGTTTTCCATTTCTCTAGTTAGTCTTTCTACAGTCAGAGTCATTCTCTAAAACACAATGTTTTTTTTTTTCCTTTTTTCAGAAAAAAATGCACTTTTTTCCATGGGCCTGTCAAAGGGAGAACTCTGTTCTGAAAGGTCTTTCTCTCACTGCCTGTCTGACTAATCTTCTTTGCTCTCCATTAAATCTTAAAGTTTTCATACATTGCCACTAATTTAATGAGGGACTCGTAGCAGATATAGAGTCCTCAGGTTGGAAATCACACTGTTCTTGTCCCTGAGTGATCAAGGCTCGGGGAAATGAATTCTACACACTGGGACTGCGACTGGGACCGAGAGGCACATCAGAGCGGTCAACATTGTGCTGGCACTGATAATGTGACTTTAAAACACATACTACACACACAAACACACCATGAACAGATTTCTGAGATAGGAATGCAGATATACGCAGGGAATTAACAGCGTAAAGGTGAATTTAAAAAGTGAATAAAACTGGAGGTGTTCCCCAGACGCCACGGCTAATTTACCTTAGAGCGACAACTATCAGGAGATTTATCTAGGGATTCAACTGAACTTAAGTTTGTTTGTATGTATGTACACACACACACACACACACACCACACACACACACACACACACAGTGTTACTCACTATGCCATTCTGCACGCTGAAGCCCAGCTGGTACTTCAGGTCAGGTCTCTTAATGAGGACGGTTGTGACAGGAGGGCAGCTCACGATATTCATCTTCACCTGAACCTGGTTCTTCAGACCCTGGGGACACACAGCAAGCAGGACACACACTTAGTAGATGCACATACACACACACACACACACATACATACACACACTCACACACAAACACATATCTACAATACACAGATATTGTACATATGCACTATGCACACACGCATACATACACACACACACACACACACCACACCACCTCCACCTCCACCTCCAATACAAAAGCCTCTATACAATCTATTCCATTTCTCTCTCCCATAAAAAAACCAATTACCTGACAAAAAAATCCAACTTCCTGTATTTCTTTTTCAAGCACCATGACACACACATAGATTCTATACTCTTTGACTTTTTTACACAGACATCCTTCTCATTTGTCGCATTTTCTTTCAAGTTATCTTTTTGTTACACTCCTTTACTCGTATGGTCTCTGAAGTCGGTTAAGATATCTTAATTCCTTTTCATCCTCTAGTCTAGCTCTGCTCACATTATTTGGTGTGTGGGTTCTCCTTAATACAATATTTTTAAAAAAATAATAAAGCAAATGCCCTTGCATTTTTTACATTAGGCTTTCTACATCTCTCTGTGCTCCTGCACCAACTTGGCCTTGTCTTCTCTTCTGTCATTTACTATTCTGAATTATATGGAAGCCCTTTTCTTTGTATTACCAATATCAATACTTTCTGACTCAGTCAATCCTATACGCATGCCATCTATTCAGACGCTACCCGCTATTGAATTGTCACACACACACACACACACACACACACCCAAACAGTACAACTCAACTAACTTCTGTTTATGATGTGGACATCACCATGCAAAGTTTTTGTTTTTGTTGTTACATACAGTTGACATACAATATGAGTATTTAACACTCTTTTGCTAGGTCATTTTTGGATGTTATAACCTAAAAACAGTTCATTCAGGCTACTTTCATGTGCCTACTTCCTTACATGGATGAAATAGGTTTGTGTGTGTGTGTGTAACTACCTTGATGATGCCCTGACAGGTGGCGAGGGGCAGGCCCACCAGGCTGGTGTTATTGATGGACATGATCTGGTCTCCGATGCTGAGCTTGCCGGAGCGGGCAGCCGGCCCACCATTCATCATGTTGGCCAGGATCACTGTGGGCAGGATGGACCCCCAGCCAGACTCCACTATCACAATACCCAGAATCTCTCCTTTCAGCTTCTCCAGCTGGAGCTGTGGATGGATGGAGAGAGAGAGAGAGAGAGGGAGAGAAAGCGAGAGAGACGGAATTTATTTGAACTTGAAAATTTGAACTTGACAGACAGAAGGAGAGAGACATAGAGAAAGAAAGATAGAAAGGGAAATTAATTTGAATTTGAGAGAGAGAATGTGTGTGTGTGTGTGAGAGAGAGAGAGAGAGAGAGAAGAGACAGAGAGAGAAATTTTTTTGATTTTGAAAGAGAGAAGGAGAGAGACACAGAGAAAGAATGATAGAAAAAAGGAAATTAATTTAAATTTGAAAATTTGAATTTCAGAGTGTGTGAGAGAGAGGGGAATTTATTTGATTTTAGAAATTTGAACTTGACAGAGAGGGAGAGAGAGTGAGAGAGAGGGGGGGGATGAATTTGTGAGTGAGAGAAAGAGCACTTTCTGCTGCAACTAGGAGGAAATAAATGATGAGCTGTGTAATGTGAGGCTGCGGTGTGATGTACATGAGTGTGTGTGGGCGATACAGCTGCAGGCAAAATCACCACCGTCGACACAAAACAGAGTTCAAGTGATTACAACTTTTAGGATGGCAAGTGTGGCTATCACTGCAAGGGTTATCACATCTGCTAGGGCGTCAGGCAAAGAACAGTGAGTAACAGAAAATAAAATTACATAACAATGGGTAAAATAAACAAAATGATGATTGAAAAATAAAATAAAATACCATTTTCAGAGAATTAAGAAGCTGTAGACCACTAATGAACCACCTTTCTGCACAAAAGAACAAAGCTCAACATCGGACTAAATCTGCATGTGTTATAAACGTTTAACACCTAATCACAAAGACCGGCAATCTCCCTTTTCAGAGAGCCAATTCCAGATTAAACTTTAATGACCAAGTAATTGGAAAACAGTCGGTGGAACAGCTAGGTCTTCTGACAGTAAGTAGTGCAGTTATGATTTTAAATGTTAGACCAACTAAACACAAAACAATCCCTAGAACAACTAAGCCTTGTGTTAATTCCAGAGCAACCACAACCAGCTACTGTATGGCAGTAAGCCCACTTTACCCGACAAACTGTGAGACCCGAACCACCTTTGGAGCCACCAAAAGAGCAGAGCTCAAACCCACGTCGGACCAAATCCACATGCATAAAGGCAAAGAGCAGTGAGTAAAAGCAAAGAAAATGTATAAAATAAAAAGTAAATGATTGGAAATAAAACATAGATGATACATATAGTACAAATAACGTAATTAATTTTGGATAAATTATAGAAATCATAGTCTCAATTTCTCAGAGTGGAGAATAGATGAAGCAGACTATAAAGAGTTCATTACAAAACACACACACACACACACACCCACCCACACACACACATTTCCAGAGAAAGAAATAATCAGGAAAGGAACAAAATGTGAACATCTGCAGGGTTAAGTGGCTTGGCAAGCCAAGCAGATAGTCCATCTCCATCTCATGATCTCTGCTTTTTATTCAGTATGTAAAGAACCACCATTCAGCCAATAGCTTCTCCGGAGCTCTCAGTCTAACACAGGCCATCCAGATGGGTCAGGAGGAGCAAGAACGAGGGTAGAGAAAGAGAAGGAAGGAGAGCAAGAGAGAGAGAGAAAGAGAACAGCAGAGAGAGAATGAGGCTCGATCTAATCGATCTCAGAGCAAACAGCTCTGATGTTAAGTGTGTCTGTGAGAGAAAGAGAGAGAGAGAGTCTGACCTCTTTGCAGTTGTCGGAGTTGGAGAAGTGGATGAGGTCATCGTTGTACATTTCCTGCGTGTTGATGATGTCGCTGTACTCCTTCTGGCTCAGGTCCTCGGGGTTGATGCCATTGGCTCTCAGGAACTCCTGATAGGCTACGCTAAATGCCTGGCCAATGGACTGGGCTATCAGCTGGGCCTGGAGAGAGAGATGGAAAGACAAATAAAGGAGAGAGAGGGAGTGGGAAGAGAAAGATAAAAAGAGGGGATGAGAGGTGTCAGAAAGGGGAAAGACAGAGAGAGAGACAGAAAGAATAACAAGAATGGTGAAAAAGAGAGGGAAAGAAAAAAGAAAAGTGAAAAGATGAACAGAGTGGGGAATGGAGAACAAAATGAGAAGTGAATAAAGATGAGTTTTGCTGTCTTTCACAGCAGCATGTCCAACATGGTGCGATAGGAGAGGAGGAGGATATCTTGCAGAGCAACTGAATTATTCAAATCAATAGAGAGTGTATGTGTGTGTGTGTGTTTGTGTGGGTGCATGTGTGTGTAGTGTGTGGTGTGTGTGTGTGTGTGTGTGTGTAGTGTTCACTGCCTGCCCTCTATATGCCTGCCAGGAGAGTTTTGAAAGTGACTGATGTTTTAAGTGCCATCTGTGTGTTAACTGAGGAGGCAGTGCAACCCCCCACTGGGCACATTAGTAGAGGAGAGCAGGGATATGATACACCTCAGCTCTTTCTGGGATGGAGTTTCTCTGATTCACTGTATCCTAAAACACCAGCAGTGTTTGTCTATGCACCAGTGTGTGTGTATGTGTGTGTGTGTTTAAGTGATGTTTCCTAAAACATCAAAAAAAGTTTATCACTAGCTGTCTGCCACCCTGGGTCTTCCAGCAAACTCTGTGCTGGCATATTTAGGAAGCAGTAGGCCCAACAGCAGTGCTGACTTTGATGCCCATATAAAAGGCCCTGCATTCCCTCTAGTTTACACCAAAAGGCACATCAGTTGCAGTATCTGTCAGGATTCATATTCTCTTAACATCAGTAACATTAGCTGTGTACTCAATATCACATTTAGAAAAGCAGCACATCTCTTTTAGAAGCACAC
>PYXC01000135.1:1225000-1237500 GCA_015244755.2 Tenualosa ilisha | reverse complement strand
AGAAAAATAAGGGAGAAAGAGGTAGAAAGAGAAGAGGAGAGAAAGAGACAGGTGACAGGAGAGAAATAAAGAGATGTGCATTGAGACATACATTTACATCCACTGGTCCACTTTTATTCTAAGGGCCCACAAGAGGCCCATACTGCACACATAACCTCACACACACACACACACACACACACACACACACACACACACACACACACACACACACACACACACACACACACACACAGAGACACACACATACACACACACACACACACACTGGGGCCACTGGGATAGTTTTAGAAGGTTGTTTATAAATAATACTCTCATACAGTACACACACACTCAGGCTTCTGGGAGAAGCCTGCAGTCCACACTCAACTGTGTGTGGGAGTGTGTGCCTTTGTGTATGTGTGTGTATGTGTTTGTGTTTGAGCTTGTGTGTGTGTGCACATGCGCACACTTATGAGTGTGTGTGTGTGTGTGTGTGGTGGTGGAAAGGTAAGGTTAGGACAGGATGAATGTGTTTAGTCAGGCAGGGCAAAGCAACAGGAGGGCCCCTCAAACTGAAAGTGTCTTGTGGTATTTATTTTAGACAACAAACAAAGCAGCAAGATTCACACTGATAGTCTGTCAGTCAATCATGTCTGACAGACAAGGCTTTTGTACATGTTTGCATTATGCTTTAGCATGATGGAAGGAAACACACACACACACACATACACACACTCGAGAACAGATGACTATGGAACTGATCTTGCCCAGATCTCAACCGGATCTCAGCCGAATCCATTCCAGAACCATCTATTTACAGCCCACAGTGAGATACAGATATAATTACAGAACATAAATATAAATAGGCACAGACACACACACAGTGGACAGAGAGAGACGAGACTGACAGTGATTGACAAGCCAGAGACAGAAGCTCCTGACATCTCCGTGGCGATCACAACCAGTGTTGCCATCACCTGAGTGGGCCTGGCATTATGGGATGGCGTGTCTGTTTATTTTATTTATCAGTGCCAGGGATCGCTCCAACCAGTCACAACCAATTAGCTTTCACTGACAACTAATTACATTAGGATTCCATCACAGTAGCTTTGCTCACAGGGAACATGAATTACACTAATGAGCATTTACTGGCTTGCAAAACCAAACTCATATGGAACAGAACAGAATTCATAATTTTGTAGCAATATGAGGTCTTGCTAGGCTGATATTGAGAAGAATGGTTCTGAATCTTAGCGGGGGAGAGAAGCATCTGGGGACATGTTTGGCATTTCTTGGAGGACAGAAATGGCTCATGAGACACTGTCTCAGGGTCAAACACACACACACACACACACACACACACACACACACACACACACACACACACACACATACATACACACACACACACTCACACACACGCCAATAAAAGTGGACATCAGCATGCATACACACATGCAAATGAAACACGCATGCGCAGATGATGAGAAAAGACACACACAGACACACACACACACACACACAAGCAGGCAGAGAAACACCCCCAAAAATCCAAAAATAAACAGACATGAGATAGCAAGCTAAGGCTAAGGTAAGGTAAGGTCATGTGGAGGGGGGTATTAATCTACATCTCTATAGATGTATTAAAGCATGCATAAATTGTAGTGTGTATAGTTACACACACTAGGATCAAAGTGAACACACACACACACACACACACACATACACACACACACGAATGCCACGGAAAGGATAATGATAGGGATGGCTCGAGGTGTTTCTCTCTATGGATGGATAACAGGATTTCTTTGTTTAGTTTTTACACACCGCCTTTTTCTTGATTTTGGCAGCCTTCTGTACCCTCTGGGTGGCGTAGGGACAAATGGGGGTGGAGGGGGGGGTCAGGGATCAGGGGTCAAAGGGTCAGGTTGGGAAGGTGGGTGTCGCCACACACATCAGCAGCAAACAGGCAGGGCAGGAAACAGAAGAGAAGAAAGAAAGAAAGAAAGAAAGAAAGAAAGAAAGGTCAAAAGAAAGGAAAAGGAAAATAAGAGACACAAGACAAAAAAAGATAGTGTCTTTTTTTTTGTTTCAAAATGATACAAAAAAAACAGCAATCAAATGCCTCAAATCAGCTTTTCCTTTCTCTTCCATAGTAAACGACATTGAAACAATAAGACATGCAAACACATGTTTGTTTGCTTACAAGGGAGAAGGGCCAGGTTTGAGAGGACTGTGTGCATTCACATACTCACACACACACACACACACACACACACACACACACACACAAACACGCGCTGTCCCAATGCTCTCATAACATACACTAGTCTTCAGCCATCAATGGACTGCTACGGTAAAAGTTCCAATATACATGGTCTTTCCAGTAGCAGAGCCACACATTGCTTAAAACACAATCACAGTATGCAAGCATCAGTGCATACAGGATATAGATTCTTGAGTTCACGCATACATACACACACACACACACACACACACACACACACACACACACATATACACAATGAAAAGCATTATAATCATTTAGATGTATGTGTTTTTCTGGTTGTGTGTGGGTGTTACTACACTCCTGACTACTCCCAGCCCATCCTTCAGGGGTTGCTGTTTATTTGTGTGTGTGTGTATGTGTGTGTGTGTGTGTGTGTGTTTGTGTGTGGGCTGACTGCCGGTGGGACTGGGTGAGTCTATTTAGCTAGAGTGTGTGAGAGAAAAGAGAAAAAAAAGTGAAAGGGAGAAAGAGAAACAGAGAGAGAGAGAAATAGAGAGAGAGAGAGAGAGAAAGAGAGAGAGAGAGAAATGGAGGAACAGAACAAAGGACGATATATGAGTAAGAGATGTTTCAGTAATTTATTGTTTACAAATGATTTTAATTAATTAATTAATTAAATTCATTAAAATTAATTGGAAGTCTTCAGTCTGCATTATTGGAAGTAATAGTGAAAAAATTAGCAAAATTAGCATTCCTCTGTTGAGCAGTTAACAGTGTTGAGTCAACAGGAGATTTGGCAAACTAATAAACAGCACACGAATTAAGTTCAGATTAATGATTGGTGTTGGGTTACAGAGTAGATTTATGTCTTTTAAATGCATTGGTCGATAGAGCTGAACAGTAACTGCCCACATTAGCAACGCTACAGATTCTGGAAGTAAATCTTCTTCTCATTTTCTCCACTGACCTTTTGAAAAACCTGTATGTGAGGAGTTTTAGGACCGGATTTTAATAAGCTTAGAGTATAATTGAGTGTGGACTGAATGATGAACAAAAAATCTTTTTGCAAAATAAATTGAAGAAACAGGAAAAATGTTAGAGACTACAACTATTATTTTCAGGGTGAAAGAATTACTGATCCTATCAACCATTCCGAACCATATTTTTTCCACTTGCCCAAATTCTTTACCAAACCGCTTCTTGAATTTAGCACAACAACATGACTAACAACATGACAACATTACTTTTTTTCACTGGATTGCAACACATCACTCCCTCAAGCTGCCATCTTGTTCAAAGAGGAATTAGTGTGGTTTATCCGGGTTATTGTAGTGCAGTTCACTGTGAAAACATACATAAAACATGCTCTTCTCAAAAACAGGCTGAGATCATATGAACCTGTGGTGTCTACACTGAGTGTACAGCTGTTTCATTCCCTCGTTGCAGGGTTTATGTCTACCTTGGATGGCTACAGTCAAGTGTCTTATAATTCTCAATGAAGAAAATACATGGGATTTTTTACTTCCTGAAGTGGCCAGTCTCTGTTCAGCTCTGTTGGTCATGATTGGCTGGTTGGGTTCGATTTCAGACTGGAAAGGTAGCAGAGTGCCACACTGTGCAGATATTACCTGTGTACATGGGTGTGAGAATGTGTGTGTGTGTGTGTGTGTGTGTATGTGTATGTCTATGAGTGCATAGACTCTACCAAGCATCCTATCTGTGTGTGTGTGTGTGTGTGTGTGTATGTCTATGTGTGCATAGACTCTACCAAGCATTCTATCTGTGTGTGTGTGTGTGTGTGTGTGTGTGTGGATGTGTGTGTGTGTGTGTGGATGTCTATGTGTGCTCCATCCTCAGTGACATACAACCCCCATTCAAGACATGCCACTCTCACCTCTCCCACACTCCCCACTTCTCTATAAACGAGAGAGTGAAAGAGAGAGAGAGAGGGCAGGACAAGGATGAGTGCGGTTCTTTGAGGAACGAAAAGGCCGACTCTGTTCTAAGACGGAGAAGAAAGACTGGAGACACTCTAAAGAAATTACCGAACCGTTGCCATGGTTTCTTGGTTTCCCATCAAAGGCCTTTGGTGTTTGTGTGTGAGCAGGGTGGAAGTGTGAGCATGTGTGTGTGTGTGTGTGTGTGTGTGTGTGTGTGTGTGTGTGTGTGTGTGTGTGTGTGTATGTGTGTGTGTGTGTGTGTGTGTGTGTGTGTGTGTATGTGTGTGTGTGTGTGTGTGTGTGTGTGTATGTGTGTGTGTGTGTGTGTGTGTGGTGTGTGTGTGTGTGGTGTGTGTGTGTGTATGTGAAGGGTGGGGTGGCGGGGTACAGCTGAAGAAAGAGCTGACTGACCAAGGCCAAGTCTGGCAGGGTTAAACATCTGTGTCTGGATGTGTGTGTGTGTGTAGCTATGAATTTGCACGTGTCTTCATATGGATATGAAAATAATGTCTATTTGTCCTTTCTCTCTCTTTGTATGTATGTGTGTGTATTTGTGTGTGTGTGTGTGTGTGTGTGTGTGTGTGTGTGAAGCTTCTTGGCTTTTAGCGAATAAGCTCCTGGAGGACAGAAGTGTGTTAATATAGCCCTCAGGGTCTGTTCCAACATCAATGCATTGATATAGTAAGTATATTATGACAGTCAAGTCCGGGACGGTTGCCAACAGGTACAACTTCCCAGGCTACGGAAACATCCAGACTCCCCCTGTACTTGTTGAGCTGTTGGGAGAACATATGTCTCCTGCACACACCCGCCTGCCACTGATAACAGTAATAACCTCTTTAGCTTTCAGGCTAAATAGAATACGCCTTCCCCCCAAAAAACATAAACGGCACCTGTGGTTTGTTTGTCATTTCTGTGGGCACTGTCATCAAACACAAACACACACACAAACACAAACACAAACACAAACACAAACACAAACACAAACACACACACACATACACACACACACACACAGAGCTCTAATGCTCCAACAGTAACAGTGCTAGTTAACATTCATTGCCTCCAATGTTACCGCTGTTTCATACATAAACAGTAATTGTGTATTGGGAGGAAATAACCAGTCTTTTGGCCACAGCCATGCAGGCAGCCAGGGGCAATGAGTTTCCAACATCTGCCTCCCTCATCAGAATGCATTGGATGCAAATGGGAAAAATCAGGCACAACCAGGACAGCCGTAATAAAAAAAAGCCAACCAATCATGACACTCGCAGGGTCCTATCTGGCAAAACTGCTGGTGGTCTATCAGGGCAGTCAGATGGTTGAAGCCCTGAACTGTGTTGGTAAGATTGTGTCCAAAGGGCTATTTGACTAGGCCGTTTAACTACAGGTCACCAACCAGTCTCTGCTGACTCAAATCCACCTGAGAAAAATGTTGCTTCTGTTTCTCCTGCACAAATACTACACTCCTCAGGTAGAAACCCAATTCCTTGGGACACTGTGTAAACTTTATATAAGTGTCAAATTATGCAATCAGCATATTTGTTTGAGTATAGTCCAAGGAGAACATATCAGTTTTTGAAATGGGATTTTGTTTTGTTGCATGGGATATTTACAGTCATTTCCAATTCAGCTCGCTCATACATGACACATTTGAAATAAGTTCGGGCCCAAATAAGACTGTTAAACCTCAGGATCGTGCCGCAATACAAAATATTCTTTGCTTAGTTTTCACCAGCATTCGTGGTTGGAGTGTCAAAGGGTGCTCATAGACAATGGGCATTTTAGGATCTCATGAACCCATACAATAATTTTCATCACAGAATTACATTTTATTCATGCGCTCTGCCACAAAAACCTTGTACATGTGTAATAAATAGGTAATAAATGCATCCTATAATTCTGACACACTCAGCCTCCCTGCGGTGGCCTTTTATATGCACGTACATGTTGGCAGTTAATAGCATTAACTTTGAAATGTTCCTCCTTGTGTCGTTTTCAGCATTATTCAACTTTTACAGCCTTTTACTGGCCCAACTTTTTTGAAGTATAAGTATATTGCAAGTATAAAATTTCAATTAGGCATATATCCCCCCCAAACACTAATGCTCCACGGTTTCAACAGTGATATGTTGTCTCTGCATTAGTCTCTATCAATTTTATGGACTGCAAGATTGGAAAATAAAAGTGTTGTTTTTATTGACATTTTACCAAATGTCCCAACTTTTCCGGGAATTAAGTTTGTAAAAGTAAGTATTGAAGCTTTAGCAACAGAGCTAAAAATTGTTGTAAGCCATCTTTTTTCGTGGCCGAGCTAGTGTTTGGTGGTGCATCAGATGTTCAGCATTTAACCTTAAGTCTCTGTCTCAGATTTAATTCCAAAATCTCTCCCGATAAAGTCCCAAGGGCCTTTATCCAATCACCGACAATGCTCCAATTTAATTTAAAACACAGGCTGGGACACCATTGGAATGTTAATAGAGAGCTATTGGGTCCTGAGGTATCAAACAGGGGAAATGTGGGGATTATGTTTTTCTATCATATGATTACTCCTGGAACTGCTGATGCTGAACCTCCTGGGGTGTAAACAAATGCTTCTGACCCATTACAAAAACGTTTGTGTGTGCATGTGTGTGTGGTGTTTGTGTGAGGTTCTGTGAACATGTGTGTGTGGGGGGGTTATTGTGTGTGTGTGTGTGTATGTGTGTGTGTGTGTGTGTGTGTGTGTGTATGTGTGTGCTTTTCTAGTATGTCAGACAACCTTGCTTACACCCTAAGAGATATTAACCATCTTATCAGCTGTTACACATACACACTGATGCATGCTAAGAGTGACGCCGAGGCAGAAACTTGTTTAGAATAAGGTTGTGTAAGGGAAGAACACAAACAACAACAACAACAACAACAACCCTATTAGTATGCTAGAGATAGGCTATTTCCACTTGGTGTATCCCTGTCCAGTGAGCAGCGTTACCTGTGGACAGAATCAGAGTGAAATGCTACCTGCGGACAGAGTCTGAGTGAAATACTACACAGATTGCTGTATGAATCTATTAGGCTCGTGTGGGGGCTGTTGTAGCCGGGGCGACGTTGGACCCATGGGGGCGTTACCTTGACGCGGCTGACAGCCTCCTGGGCCTGCATCATGCGGATGTTCTTTGACGGGTTCCGCTCCGACAGCAGCTGTGTGGAACCCAGGTAGTTGGCAGCGAAGATGATCCCATCGATAAGGTCCTCTGGCTCACATGGGCCGGGCACTGGAGGAGGTAAAGAAGAGGGATAGAAAGAGAGAGAGGGAGAGAGAGAGAGAGAGAGAGAGAGAGAATGACAGAAGTAAGGAGGGGAGGAAAAAAAGGGATAGTAAATATAGAGAAATACAGAGATAGAGAGAGAGAGAGAAGGAAGAGAGAGAGAGAGAGAGAGAGACACTACAGATTGCATCATCCAGGAACTGACTGCAAGATCCGGGAAAAGAACAAAGTCTGTAGAAAAGTATGCAATGATCCAAAGCTCTCAGGCTTTTGATCAAACTGTGCAATAAATAAACAAACTGCAACTGAAATATATGACTCTGTCTTTGGCCTCAAGTCACCAAATGTAGAGGTCTGCCAGATCAATCACTTAAGCACATAAAAGATGGAAACACACACACACACACGCACGCACACATGCACACACACACACACACACCTATTGAGGTTCAACAGGGCTCTCAACCATTTGAAAGAAAGGTCAAAACCCTTGACAAGTAAGTACAACTCACACCACACAAAATTAACACACTTACTGATTAGTTATCCTGTGCCATTTGAACAAAATAACACAGTTAATTAACCATTAATTAATTAACTAATTATTTATCTAAATTCACCAATCAGAAAAAGTTCACAGCTCCAGAAGAGCTCTTCTTATTGGTTGCAAGAGAGTGCCTGACTCCTTTCAGTTTGGTGCACCTGCATATGAATGTTTTCATGGCTATACAACAGTGGTCAGGAGTTAGAGGTCTGTGACAGAGTTGAACAGAGGAATGGACAGGTATTTGCAAAAGTCAAAGTATGGACATGTTGTGTTGTTCCACGCTGGTGGGTTTAGCTTCCGAGTGCTACCAGATCAACAGACACCCTCTCCACCTTCAAGAAACTCTTCAAGACCCAGCTCTTCCAATAATATCTTCTGGCTGGAATTCTGAATACCAGAAATGCACTTAAGCTCTTACACTTAATCTCTCTTTTATACTGCACTTTTATTACACTATTGCACTTTCAAATACTGCAATTTTATATGTTAGCAATATGCACTCTGGTTTCTTTTATTGTGTTGTAGCTTGAATGTTGTTTCTTTTATTGTGTTGTAGCTTGAATGTTGTTTCTTTTATTGTGTTGTAGCTTTGCCACTTTTGTAAGTCGCTTTGGATAAAAGCATCTGCTAAATGCATTAATGGAGATGGAAATGGACATCTTTGTAGTTATTGTGTGGAAATGGAAATGTCTCATCTGTTGTGCATCTCGTATTCACTGTGGGATAGCGAGAAACACACTTTTAATCCCTCTGTATGTTTAGCATATGTGGAGATAATAACAATAAAGCTGACTTGACTTGACGACTTACTGGCATGTATGAGATAGACCATGATTACAGTATGAAATAAAAAGGGAAAGGATTTCTGGACATTTTAACAATTAAAATTAGTTTTAGTGACAAAATTTTAGATGCACTGGAGCAAAAAGTGAAAATGTTTAAATGGCTCGGGACAGATTTTTGGCTGTATGTGTGCCCAAATTAGTTGCACCTTGGAGCCCTGGAGCAGAAATAGGGTTTAATCATTAATGTGCAAGAGAGAGAGAGACACACAAAGGCAGTCACGGGACTGAAAATTGGCGAGAAGCATAATTTAGGATAATCCCATCAACCACTGGGGACTATTCCATATCCTTTGATACACACACACACACACACACACACACACAAACACCATGAAAATGGGCATAACTGCGGGTGGGTCAGGCTCAGGGGATTCATATATATATGTGTGTGTGTGTGTGTGTGTGTGTGTGTGTGCATGTGTGTGTGATATGTAGATGTGGACTCACTGACACCCACTGAGGGATGTTAGGCATGGGCTTGAAGTGCTCGTCAGAAGAAAAGAGATTTACTGCCCTTAGGGAGAATGAGATGCTCCCCTCTACTGGGACACACACACACACATGTACACACACACACAAACACGAGGGATGGTAAGGGATGGAGGAGAGGAGATAGAAAGATGCGGAGGGTTGAAACAGACAGAATGGAGAGGTAAAGCAAGGGACAAAGACTGAAAAGGTGAAAGAGAGGAAAAGTGTGGATGAGAGAGAGAGAGAGTAGAGAGTGAGAGAATGACCCTAACTCAGTGGTCTACGTATAGGAGATTTTACTTCTCCTTCGTAGATGAGTTAATCACCAGTCCTCTCTGTTCTTCTCTATGCACTCGTTCTCCCTTTCGTTGGGTACTACAAACTTTTCTCTCCTCTGTTCCAATCATCATCACTCTTTAATTTCTCAATAAAATATAAAAATCTCTCAATCTCAATCTCACTCTGCGCCTGATTTACCCTTTTTAATGCATTTCCATCTCTCTCCCTCTTTACTTCCATCTCTCATTTCCCCTCTATTCCTCTATCCCTTTTTCTCTCTAAATCACTCAGTTCTTTTATCTCTCACTCTATCTCACTTTTCCCCAAAAAATCAGTTGGAGTATCTCTCATGTAGATTATACCCCCTGTATTAAAAAAATGTCACAGATAAAGGGTCAGCCATCTGTGCAGTGTTTAGATCCCTCTTACTGGACACACACACACACACACACACACACACATGCACACACATGCACAAACGCACACATACACACACAGACAGCAGTAAGCAGCCCAGTCAAGTGGCAGCATGTTTGATAGAACAACAGCATCGACATGAAAAGATCACACACTTTCCCCTCAGCATCCGAGAGAAAACTCTGCAGGTAGGATCATCTGCTGTGTGAAGATAAGCGCTTCCCTTTGCGTCAGCATCAAAAACAAACACACAAACAACACAAACAACATGCTTACCAAAGACTCAGTGTCTCCTCGAGTTTAACACGCACCTCTCATCCCAATCAGAGAGCATTCTCTATGCATACTCTACACCCTACGCTAGAAACTAGGCCCACAGTCAGCGGCGCCGCTCGAAATTTTGGGCCCTATGACAGAAAATTATTTTGGGCCTCCCAAACATTGATTATAAAATTAAATGTTCTCTAGCGCCCCTATCAGTACCAGGCCCTGGTATAATAACAAAGAAGTAGGATCTGTCGACGAATGACTGACCTCACATTGCAGGGACATCCCCAGCATGAGATTTTAAATTAAACTGAAGCATTAAATTCTTACCAAAACTCTTTAAAAGTGCAGCAAATGTATCACTGGTTCTGGATTTTTTAGCAAACTGGTAATGAGCTGATAAGCAGCTGTGATTGGTTCCTGGGATTTTGACTGCATAGCTAATGAGCTCCAATGACGGACTTGTAGAGTACACTAAACCACACTTTAAATTAATTATGACAACACTGCAGAAAATTCACACTGATCCATGTTCCCACTGGCTAACTCGACTGAAAGAGAACCAAGAGTTGCTACACATCTCCATCTCTAAAGTGTAAAAAATGATCCGTTAAATCATTTAATTTAGGCAGGGGAGAGCTGGCTATACTTGTCTCTACAGTTTATAGTTAGCAGGCAGCCCAATTCCATAGAATTTTCATATATATATATTCCAAGTCACTGAATGTCTGTGTTTTAGCAACGATGAAAGTCATTAATCTGATTAATTCATCTGATGATGTCTTTAATCTGACTGTACTGGCACCTCAGCGACATTGCACAACACAGAACATGAGCAAATCTGCTCTCAAATACTCTTCCTCCACTCTCTTCACTCGTCACAGTTAGTGGACATCTTTATTGAAACACTGCAAGAAGCAGTCAAGAGGCAAGAACATGTCTGGCACGCTTCCTTACAATAATATAATCTTCTTACAGAAGAAAATGGTTTCTTGTTAGAAGCATTGGAAATTACATTTTTTCATCTTTAATCAAAGGTCTGTTTATTAATTTTTTTGTTGTTGATGATTTTTTGAGATGGGGGTTTTACGATACTGAGAAGAGAAAATCAAAGTGAGGAAAACACACACACAAACACACACACACAACACACACACACACACACACTTACCATCCACAAAGCTGGGGAAGGTTGCTGTCTTCTTTGTTGGCTGCAGACATAAACAACAAACAAACAAACAAAAACACAATAACATAAAAAGATTATTAAATCAGCTTTGGCTCAAGGGAGAGATGAGATGACATGAGATGTGGTAAAATGAAATGACAAAAAAATGTGTGTGTGTATGTGTGTGGTGCAATGTGTGTGTATGTGTGTGTCTTTCTGTAATGACACAGGCATAACTATATAACCTCAAAACAGAATGAAAAAACCCAGACAAGGCAAGTGTGCAATTTCATGGGAAAGTGGACTTTCTGATACACCAATATCACCAATAAAATGCCAGGAATCTGTATAATGTAAATGATTATTTGAAAATGAGGATTTTCTGTATTGACAAAAAGTACAAAGTACTGAAAAAACTGAAATAATAGCGTGCTTGTTCATGTTTTGTTACATCCATGACGTGGAGTTGCCGCCAAACAGAACATAAAAGATTTAAATAAAGAAAATCCTATGGTTATACACTTATCCAATTCCTCAGTAATCACGCATATTGTGCTTATACAACACAACACCCACATACTGTTAACAGAAATGCTTTACCCTGAGTAGCAGATAGATAAATTCAAGTAGAGACATAATCAATGCAATGGTAAAACCTATTGCAACGGTGCATAGAAAAATATTGAAACAGCAGAGTATACGCTAAAAATAATATTAAATTAGACTGAAATATTCCATTCTTCCATCTGGCAGGGCCATAGCTCTGACTACCTGCTGCTGCTGATGCGATACGTATCATAATAGCAGATTAATTCAGTCAGACTGATCAAACTGCAAAGGACCTTCAGAGTGACATGTGCGCTCTCACCCATTCGAAAAAGATGAAGGCACAATACAACAGTGCAAATGTGAAGAGTGCTCCTCTATAGAAGTTTCTGGAAGTTTTCCATAGATATAGTGAATGACAGAGAAAGAGCGGCCTGGTAAACGGGTCTGCCATTCAGACGGCAGGAAGCATTTCAGCTCATTATAATTACTGTCAGGGAGAAGTGCTTCTGGACTCGACTCTATTCATTACAGAAGAGGGAACAGGGAAGAAGAGA
>PYXC01000135.1:1215000-1222500 GCA_015244755.2 Tenualosa ilisha | reverse complement strand
GTATTTGACTGTTTGACTTTGACACACACTGAGTTCTCTGACAGAAGTTATCCAGGCCACTATCCGCTATGCAGCACAGTGGAGTTATCCCGCTGGAGATCAACATCAAACAAGGCCAAACTAATCCCTGCCAACCCGAGTGAACAACATGGTAATTCAGAATACATGTTCTGTCATCTTTCCTCTGCTCACACGGCATGTTCTGACTACTTATAGTGCAAGGCCACCAACATCCTCTCTGACATGCCGAGCTCAAGCTCAAACTTGATTGGTTAAGAGCTGAGATGCTGTTTGTCACATCGTCTAATCAGGATTGAGTTCAAGATGCACAAAGCGTAGCGACACGGTTAATTCAAGGTGTGCTGAATGCTTGTTGCTCGCGCAGGTGCAGCGAAGAGGGTCCTCAATTGTTGTTTGTTTGTTTGTTTGTATTTTTATCTAAGCCTGATTAAACGCATATATAAATATTGGGATTACTTTCTTTTTTGGCTTTTCACTCTTATTTTTCATCTGGAGGTGTAGGTGCTCACTGTCTTTGTTAATGCAGCAGGGTTTGGAGACACAGATCAGTGCTTACAGGGTGACTTTTTTTTGACACACACACACCAAACGAAAAAAAACTACCTCAGTTGCAAAGCGTTGCACTACGTTGCAGCCAAACACCTTGTTCAATTAGTAAACCATAGTAAACCTTAGCAAAACGGCTCACCAGCTGAACTCACCCCAGGTATTGTGAACTAACTCAGCTGGCATGACAGATTGGATGGGAATTCATCCTGATTGTAAAGGATCATTTGGATCGCGTCTGACTGGACCTGGG
Organism: Tenualosa ilisha; assembly: GCA_015244755.2. Classification (NCBI taxonomy): domain Eukaryota; kingdom Metazoa; phylum Chordata; class Actinopteri; order Clupeiformes; family Clupeidae; genus Tenualosa; species Tenualosa ilisha. Next base: position 1,221,680 of record PYXC01000135.1, on the reverse strand, counting down.
CCAGGACTAGACTGAGAAATTGCAGAGTGTCTGCCCACCTCTAATAGCTTAATAAGTATAGCTGCAACTCCACATCTGGTGCTGGAGAAGGAACTGATGGAGATTGTGATGGAGATTGTGATGGAGATTGTGATGGAGATTGTGATGGAGATTGTGATGGAGATGCTATAGCTTGATAAGGATTATGATAGACTCTATCTCTATATCTTTTTCTTTTTAAAAAGAATCTCTTAAGAGCCGTTCAGTTCAGGAAGGATAACTCATATGTTTTTTTTTTTTTGCTTGTTTGTTTGTTTTGGCATTATAGTCATAGTTACTGTTCCTGGAGTGAACAGCCTTAACACTCACATCTTAGATTTTGCGTGCACACAGAGCTGTGTAATGGGATGTCGGTGACTGTGTGAAAACTCCTCCTGCTGAAAGGAACATACCTCAGGAACGTTGTTGTTCTCCAGTGGAACATTGAGGTCGGAACGCTGTTGTTTCCTAGGCTGTTCTGCATTGTTGGTCACCTGACAAGGACAAAAAAAAGTATGTTGATTTTAGAACCAACAAACAGCAAGCAGTAAATGTGACTGGCATTGCACAGGATTAGCCAATCAGTTCCACTCAAAATAATTAATCAGGACAACCAATCAAGTCTTGTGCTCACTCGGGTATGGTGGAACAGAAACCAATCAGGGCTTAATTAAACTCTAACATCACTGAGGGGAAAAAAACCCCTAGCAAGCAAACAGAAAGACTCAAGGCTTCACACTGACGAATTTCCTCATTCAAGTGGGACAGGCAAGTGGCATCTCTAAAAGTCCCCCAACTAATTCACACCTGTGAGGGAGGGAGAGGCGGGGAGAAGAAACAAAAAGGTCGCTCCAGCAACAAGCAAAGATTTATTTCTAAATCTTCAGATGGGAGGTAATGACTGGGAGTCTCGCCAGAGGATTCTTTATTATCTATTGGTTCTGGCATTCACTGAGACACGCTTAGTGAGTGTGACCTTCTATTCTCTCCCTCTCTTTCTCTCTGTGTGTGTGTGTGTGTGTGTGTGTGTGTTTTCTCCTCTGAGAGAGTAAATACAGTCCAGCACCTGGGGACCTGTGTGATTAGTGTAGTCACATCTTCCTAGTGTAATGTCCTGAGACTGTTTTTTGGTGCTTCAGCACAGAAGGGAGCTAGATTGATTGATTGATTGATTGACTGATTGGTTGATTGATTGATTGATTGACAACAATGATGACCAAAATAAGATGATAATGATCGTGATGTAGATAGATGCTGATGGTCAATAAAGCATGATGATGATGATGATGATGATGATGATGATGATGATGATGATGATCAAGCCTAACAACCAACACTCTACTTTTAATTATAGACTTTTCATTGATATAGACATGTAGTGTGTAGAGTCTTAATTTTCACTCATATGTCTGAGTCTCCAGCCAGCACATTCTGCTGAAGATGATAAGTGCATAATACAATACTATTGTAAAAGGTGCTGTATAAATATAACTGAACTGAACTGAATTAATAATGGTGGTGGACGAACAACATAAATAGTGCTAATGTACATGTATACTAATCTAGGCACACACACACACACAAACACACTCACACACACACACACACACACACTGTGTTGTACTGTATGTACATATGTGTACAAGAGCATGCGTGCGTGTGTAGTTGTGTGCGTGAGTGCGTGTGTGAGTGGGTGAGTGAATCTGTGCAGTCCCACAATAGTGTATGTAGGCACTATTACGTATCTGTCTTGTCCATACTGTGTTTTAACTGTTACGTGTATCACCAATTGCTCCCGGTGAAACGTTGTCTCGTCTCACTACGTACTGTGTAACACACAGACTTGACTTGACTTGACACACACACACACACACACACACACACACAGACACAAACACAAAGATGAAAGTAAAAAATAAAAACACAACTGAAAAAAAGCCCGTCTTCATGAACTCTCCCAATCTCTCTCTCTATCTCTCTATCTCTCTCTCTCTCTCTCCCTCCGCCATCCAAGCGTGCCTTCTGTCTTCTCAGCAGAGAATCATTCTACATTTAGGCAATTTATTAGCTCTCATGAGTTAACCGTCTCTGTCCATTAACAGATTCATAGTCTCCATCTCCGCGTCCCCTGCCAGCTTCCATTACTGCATCTCTGATATATCTAAGGCCAGAGAGCATTACAGACACACACACACACACACACACACACGCATGCACACACATCAACACACACCTGGGCTCTGGAGACAGCAAATTGGGAGTGGTGTATGAGTTAATAGAATGACAATCAGGTCAAGATATGGGCCAGTGAAGGACTGACTGGAAATATGTGTGAAACTGAGGTGTGATTAATCACAAAGATTCTCCTCAGTGTGAGGGAACACAATGGTTTGACAATACAGTCAGATATCTGTTCAGTGCAGAATAGACATATGTGTGTGACTCTACACATTCCAACATGTATGACTCTACAAGTTCTAAAATGTATGATTCAAACACACACACACACACACACACACACACACTGCACACACACAACATGCCCCGATACAACACAGCAGAATAGGTGAAGTATCCCTCTACGAGTCTTCACCCCACCATCTGCTCAGGTCAGAGAATGTGTGTGTGTGTGTGTGTGTGTGTGTGTGTGTGGGCGTGCATACTGGGGTCTGTACAGATGGTTAAAAGTTAGATGGAGGGTGAGTCCCTTGTCCTATGGAATACTAGTAATTTCCATCTGGTAACACACACACACACACACACACACACACACGGACACACACACACACACGGACACACAGAAAGAGAGAGAAGATATGGGGGAGGGTAGTTCTGCAGGAGAGGTTCGGTAAAAATCCAATGAGAAATGTGTCACCTTAGACATAAAACTCACCCCTCTACCTCCCTCCCACAGCTAGTCCCCAGGCTCACTACAAATCACGCTTTAACCAATCTAAAAGCAATGTCTGACTGGTCACATTTTTACACACACACACACACACACACACACACACACACATACACACTCACTTGCACGCACGCACGCGTGCACACACACGCATGCACGCACACACAACTGAATTCCAATGTACAAATATTTTTGCCTAATGAGGAAACATTTGGGGGAAAACACCAAGTAAAGTAATAAGCTCTTATCACAGAGACGCTGAAAACTTTTGAAACTCCTACTTAGAGACGAGGCTTTTAAAACGTTTTGTAAACCATCACAAAATAATTCAAAATCAAAGCAAAAAAACTACATTTATCCCAAGGTATTAATCACAGATCATGAAGCATCCAGAGACGAAACTGGAAACTGGAGAAGGAGGGGGAAAAAGTCTCACTTTGATCATTCAAGTCATTGATCTTTGTCTAAAAGTACAGATACAGTAATTACCACCGTAAACACTGCATTCAGAATCCTGCAACCTCTTAAATGCCAATCCCAAGACAAAACTTCAAAAAGTCAGAGAGAAAAAATAAAAATAAATTCAGTAAAATACCATCAAACAGATCAAACCAAATTAGATATCTTGGATCCAACAGGCAGGAAAATGGCTATGAATGCCACTGAATGTTCTGCTCCCCGGCCTTTACTTTGATATGGGACTCAGCATGGTGGAGCCTCAGAATGAAGAGGAGATACAGCAGATGATTTATAGGTCCTAGTTTGAGTCTGACACTTAATAAAACCTCCCTCTCATCTCTTGTGGTTAAATGGCTCCATTATTGATGATAAAATTACTCTAATGACTTTTCTTCCTTAACTATTCTTGCTTCTAATTCAAACACCTTCCCATCTTCTCAATGCTCCCCTTAAACAATGGTACCAAGCAGACGGCTTTAAAAGAGATATATTTCACCTCTTTTCTTTTTTTCTTCATGTTTTTAATATGAAACACCACAGAGGTGGTTTCCCCAAAGTGACAGAACTCGCAGAAATCACTGATGATTAGACTGACATACTGCCTACCACAGTTTCAAAATTATTATTGCCTACCACAGTTCCAAAATTATTATAACATTTTACTTTGCTTTCTGGAATCATATTATTTGTAAGTAATTAGTCTATGTGGACTACATTCAATAATTGTTTTTGCCGCTGTTAAGTTTATGCACGATCGCACAACAATTAGGACCAGTCAGACCATTTATTGATTTCTGATGGGACGAGAGGCATGCCATTCGTTGGGATATTCGGCAAGCTCACTTGGTCTCTGCAATGTGAGTAATCACTCTACATTTAACCCCTGGCCTCCAGCCTCAGGCCTCATGCCTTTGGCCAAAGGCAAATTTATTTGCAAAGCCTATTTCCAATATTATTGTTATTTTCTTCTTGCTTATTTAGCCCATTTCATTTATCTATTCATTTACGTAGCCAATTTCATATGCAAAATGGTAACCTGATGTGTGTAGCATAAAATAAAATTAAACTGAGCACAAAGCAAGAAATGACAAGAGGATCTAACAAAAAATGTTATTAAATTATAATAATAATAATAATAATTAATTAATATTAAGCAATTAATACTAAATTTAAACGAATGCAAATACAATACATACAAATAAAAGGAGGAATAACAATAAAAATGATAAAAGATGAGGTAATGGAGCATAGGTGTAAGAGTTTTGGTAAGAGTATCTTTTAACCCTTTTACTGCTGCCCCACTGCTTGGCTATCATACATCACATCACATGCAACAACTACAGTAAATAAAGCAATTTATTCCCATAGGAGGCTCACCATCACAAAATGAGCTCAGTTGGTCACAAAAGGTGAAAATAGGTCTACTGGATCTTCAAAATGTATAGTTATTTAATCTTCTTGCGTCTGATCTTTTTGAGATCTAATTTGTTAAGTTTGGTTCGGCCAGTTAGGCCAGAGAAATAACCCAAAATATGTTACAGAAGGCTGAGCATTATTTCACGGCCTCAGTGGATTGTTCAGTAGTTAATTTCTTCATTCTGTTTTTTTTCCATGTATAACAGGCCCATGCAGATAATATCTCTAGAGTCTCTAAGACAACAAACACCACATACTGTGGGCTCTAATGAGGTCAGTGAAAGTGTAGTGTCTGATAGAGACTCAAGGAAACGGCAGATTGCAGTCATTCACGATGACTTACTTGGCTTTCCCAGTTCAGTTGCAAATGCAATGGCCAACGCCAACTGGCCAACTGCACTGGCCAAGTTCAGTTCACACAAGGACAAGCTGCAGTTAGCCATTAAGAAAAAAAACTCCTTAATGACTTCAACTGGAATAGAGGGACAAACACACCCGATAGCAGAGTCAGGAGGTAATAGAAACAGGGACACGGGATCAGGAATTCCACATTTTATACTTAAAAAACAATTATATTTCCGCGACAGCAACAGCGCAGCTCTCAACGCTATGCCCTCTAAGACAAAACAAAAACTCCATGTCTCATCGTACCAATGATCTGAGCCAACTCTGCTCTTAGTTGATTCCTAGTCAACGCAAACATGTGTGATAACAGGGGAGTCAATGGAAGTGTACTAAATGAAGGAAGTTCAGCCTGCACTGCAAGTGTGCTCATGATCTTGCATTCATAGCGACGTTTGCGTACTTGTGTTGACTATGAATCTGTGGCATTTAGTCTGGTAAAATGAATGTCTGTGGTCTGTAATCTGTAGTCGTGGTAACCTCCATACATTTCTGTTGGCGACCCAATTTGTGTATTTCACAGACCTTTCAACGCAAAGCAGGAATTAATTCATAAACCAGATTTAAAAAAACAGCCTTGCCCTAAAGGCCACTCTGGTTGTGCGACTGAAGCATGAAATCACATGTTGTCAAAATAAATCTAGAAGACTGGTCTGTTTTTTATGGAATGTATGCAGCTATGTCACATCTGGTGTAGCCAATCCCATTGATTATCATAGACGTGGCATAGTGATGCAAACTTCATGCATCAGTAACTTTACCAGTGGAGCCTGGGCTACCAAGCTGCATCCTACGAAGCAAGCTACAGGTGGTAGATGAGACTTTGCCTTGGGACATGACTCATGATTCAGACTCGCCAAGTAAGGCTTGGGAATCGAACCCGGGTCAACTGATTATCCATCAAGGGACGTGACCGCAGCTCCACCACGCCCACAAATACAGAACATTCCTCACACATCTCTGTGGCAAGTTAACCCTTTCCTTCCACATCTATATGCCAATCAAGATCTTAGGTCAGTTATTTCTAGGCTCACTAACAACAAAGTCTACTCGACATCATCCCCACTCCAATCCATGCCGACTCCACCAGTCAATGCCCCTCACCTGTTCCTGTGTCCATCTCTGCCTCTCCTCTGGGGTGCGCTGTTGCGCCTTGAAGCCCCTCTGCACGTCTGGGGTGTGTCGAGCCGGGGGGATGTTGAGGGATTTGGGTCGGCCGTCGTGGCGGTGTGGGCCGGGGGGGTAAGAGCCAGGCGGTTGGTGCTTGGTGCGGGCCTCGGGCGGGTAGGGGGCACCGGCGGGGGCAGGGTCCTGTGCCAGCTCGTCGGGGCTCTGGTCGGCGGCGCTGGCACTTCCACTGGCACTGCTCAGGCTGCCCATGCTCATGCTCATCTTGATCTCCGCCACGATCTGGTCGATGTCCTCCTCCGTCTCCTCTCCGCCAGTCTCACCCCCTGACCCTGGCACCACCATGCCC
>PYXC01000135.1:1200000-1210000 GCA_015244755.2 Tenualosa ilisha | reverse complement strand
GGCCCATAATGCTGACATCACGTTCTACTACACTATTATCAGTGTTTTTATTATTATTATTATTATTATTATTATTATTATATTGTTGTTATTATTATTATTATTATTATTGTTGTTGTTTTTTGTTGTTTTGTTGTTGTTATCATAGTGGTCTTAATAGCAGTAACAACAGTGCAGTATTACTTGTATTTGTGTTAGTATTATGACTGTATTAGTATCATAACGCTTCAGTACTCCTGCTGTTGGCCGTTTCAAATCTGGACTAAAGACCAAGCTGCTTTTAGATTCTTTCTGCTAACTGATGAATGTCATTACTTTTTATTAACCATTATATTCTGTGTATTATTCCTTATAAAAACCTTTCCTGGCTTTATTTCTACTATTTTTATCATTTATGTTAAACATTACATTACTATCCTTTGTTATTATATTATCATGCACTGCCTCTGTGTATGAAATGTGCTATATAAATAAACCTACCTTCCCTTGCCTTGTCACGAGTATTATTATTATTATAACACTTAATGCCATTACATCAAGAGCCACTGCGTCCATGTGGATGACTGTTTTCCAGTGGGGTGATAGGCTAGGTGTACAGGTCCAGTTCTTTGTTTTGGGGTGTCTGAGAGTCTGGTCTGACTGCGGGCGCTTATTGGGTTTGAATGCATTACCATGACAATGAAGCACTGGCCCTGCACTAATGCATCTAACCTGCCCCTGCTGATACTCATCAGCTCTCTCTCTCTCTCACACACACACACACACACACACACACACACACACACACAGTCCACATACACAAACACACACACTCACACCTCTATATACACACACTCACACACACTCACAAACACACTCTCACACACGCACAATCACACACACGCACACACACACACACACAGCAAAAGAATGCAACCAGACACACACACTCACACCCTTCCCTCCCAGGGCACTGTTATTATAGTAACAAATTGCCTTTGGTAAAGCTGTGACCTGTTGTGCTGACCTGTTGTGCTGACCTGTTGTGCTATGTGTGTACATGGGTCTGGGTGTGTGAGTGTGTGTATAAAAGAGAGAGAGACAGAAACAGAGAGAGAGCATTTTGCACGTGAAACTGCTTGTATGGGAATGGGTATGGGTATGCACGTGTGTGTGTGTATGTGTGTATGTGTGTGTGTGTTGTCATTCTGTCATCTGTCTGCTGAGAATGTCAAGAAAACACACACACACACATACCAAAGCCTCAAGAAGCCTCAAAAAGCCTTTTGTTATTATAAAACACAAGGACACCCTACCAGCTCTTCAGAAACAAGCAGTGGGGTGTTAAATCACCCCTGCTATTGAACAGAAGCGGAAGGTGCCGGAACCCTTCAGTCCTAGGTGGAGACAATCTGCTGTGAAGCCTTGGAAGGATCCTAGGTAGGCCATAAATAACTACTCAGTCTGAGAGAAAAGCCTGCGAGAGCAGCATCAAATGAGCAAACAATACTGAACGTAATTACTGGCTATAACAGCCCAGGCTGACTGTGTACAGGCACTCTGATTAAAAACACAAAGGCGAGGAGGCAGTGTGTGTGTGTGTGTGTGTGTGTGTGTGTGTGAGTGTGTGTTACTGCATGTGCACTGATAATAATGAGCACCATTAGGGTGGCAGTAATGACTCAGGCCTATACAGACAGAGACAAGCTCAGAGGAAAAGGCAAATAAACAAAGTTGAGCTCAATCAACAACACACACACACACACACACACACACACACACGCACACACACACACGCTCACACACGCACGCAAACAACCATAGACAGATACACATATCCATGCAAACTAACAGAAAAAATTACAGAAAGGCACACCCATACACCCATATACACATACACACACACACACACAAACACACACACACACACACACACAAACATAACCCTGTCCATACACGCATACCAGTTCTGGCAGTCTGTGGAAGCTAATCTGCTGAGTGTCGTGATGAATTGTAGTTAAATGGTCTTCATTACATCTTTAATTGGCCTCAGTATTATCTCTCCTTCAAACTAAGAGTCTGAATGAAACCCTAGTGTAGTGAGGATGGCCTCGCTGTGCGTTTAACTAACTCCTACAGAGCTCTGGGGCTCTGAGGCTCTGAGGCATCTCCACCCTCCTGACAGACTGGGGAAAGGCACCACACTGATGGTCGACCTTAAGCAGAGGATGGAGTCTTCACTTGTCTGTCTGAGGACGGAGTCTCCACTAGTCTATCAGAGAATGGAGTCTCAACTAGTCTATCCTTATCAGAAGACAGAGTGTCCACTAGTCTGTTTGAATCAGAAGACGGAGTCTCCACTAGTCTGTTTGAATCTGAAGATGGAGTCTCCACTAGTCTGTTCTAATCAGAGGATGGGGTCTCCACTAGTGTGTTCTAATCAGAGGATTGAGTCTCCACTAGTCTGTGCTAATCAGAGGATTGAGTCTGCACTGAGTTTGCTTGAGTCTGAGTCTGAGTCTGCTTGAGTCTGTACTAAGCAGAGGATGGAGTCTCTACTATTCTGCCTTTACAGAGGATGGAGTCTTTACTAGTCTGTTCTAAACAAAGGTTGAGGTCTCCACTAGTCTATCATTATCAGAGGATGGAATATCAATTAGTCTGCCATTCTCAGAGGATGGAGATTCTACTACTGTGTTCTGATCAGGGGATGGAGTCTCCACTATACCGTTCTAATCACAGGATGGAGATTCTACTCGTGTGTTCTACTCAGGGGATGGAGTCTCCACTATACCATTCTAATCAGAGGATGGAGATTCTACTAGTGTGTTCTACTCAGGGGATGGAGTCTCCACTATAATGTTCTAATCAGAGGATGGAGATTCTACTAGTCTGCTTGTAGAGTGATGACGGGGTTTGCATGGTGGTGGAGGTAGTGGTGGAGGAGGTGTTTGGGGGTGTTACAATAGAATTGTGATCTGCGAGCAGCCACAGAGCATTGTACGAAAGCATGGTTGATTAACACTCCAGAATGGAACACACACACACACATGTTGACACACACACATACTTACACATACATGATGGATGATTGGACACAGACACACACACACACATACACACATGTGCGCGCTTTGTTTTGCGTAGACACACACACATACAGATGGCTAATGCAGGCAAATGCATATGCGCACACACAGAATGTAGGATAAAAATTAACAGCCAAGCACCATCACCATCACAATCAATCAAGCAATTAGCTTCCAGCAGAGCAGCGCTAACACTTGACCCAGTACAAGATGAAAAGAGCTAGATGAAAAATGTACATGAAAAATTTGTTTGTGTGTGTGTGTGGTGTGTGTGTGTGCATGTGTGTCTCACGACAGAAGATGACGAAGAGGACGACTGAACACCAGAGTTCACTTGAACTCACTCTGACCTGAATGACCTGAGTCAGATCACTCACAGGTCACTCTGGCCAACAGCATCAGCTGAACATCTAAAACCACCCAGGACTACCCATCATGCCTTGCTTCACTCCACCCACCTCACTGACCACTGACGTCTGATTTATAAGCCACTGTGCTCTAGTACAACGCTGTAAGCTGGGCAGCAGCACACACACACACACGCACACACACACACACACACATCATGAGCTGCCATTAAGTGTTCCGAACGGAGAAGTACAAACAGTGCAGTGACGTGGGGGTAATTTCACTCGAGATTTCTGCCGCAGGCAGCTGTCCTCTCATGCAGGACCGCAACTGAACGCAAAAACACCACCAACATTTGCTTTTAGTGATGTAAGTAAGGAAAGTGCTCTAGGACAAACAGCACGAAATATACATGCAAATGATACCATTACCAGGCCAGGGCTTGGTACTTATGTGCAGAATCAAGACAGAAAGCCTTTGTGGGCATGTCTATATGTGTGTATGTGTGTGTGTGTGTGTGTGTGTGTGTGTGTGTGTGTGTGTGTGTGTGTGTGTGTGTGCGCGAGTGCGTATGTGTGTGTGGTGTGTGTGTGTGTGTGTGTGTGTGTGTGCAGCGAGGGGTATACACACACACACACACACACACACACACACACACACACATACGCACTCGCGCACACACACACACACACACACACACACACATACACACACACATACACTTTTACACATAGACAAAAATGCACATAAAAAGTGCACTAGAACTGACACAGAAACATTTTTATTCTTGTCTCTCCTCTCTCACCACTAACACACACACATGAACACACAGACACACACACGCACACACACATGCACACAAACAGACAGACATACATACACACACACACACACACCACACCACACACACACACAACAGACAGACACCACACCTGCACACCACCACACGCACACACACACCATACATACACACACACATACACACACACAACACATACAAACATAATACACACACACATACACACACACATAGCTCTCCATATGAAGGGTGCTACAACATGATGCATGATTTCAATTTAACAGCCTTGAGGTGCAATAAAAACTGAGCAGGATAAATGGTTGTGGCTTGTCTCTGGAGTGTGTGTCTCTGGTGTGTCTGTGTATGCCTGTGTGTGTGTGTGTGTGTGTGAGAGAGAGAGAGAGAAAGGTAGAGAAAGAGAGATATATTTTTAGGGTTTATATTCCGACTTCTGCTATTGTTTGTACCACAGCCTGCACCTATATTTCATTTAGCTGCTATATTTGTTTATGTGCTCTACATATATTGTCTATATAACAAGATTTTGTTCTGAGACACATTTACAAGCAGAGCTACATCCTCTAGGTGCTGAATGGAAAGCTTTTGTGAGCATGTCTATGTGTGTGTGTATGTGTGTGTGTCTGTATAGACCTCTTTTGTGTTTACACACGTTGTGTTATAAACACTCTATATTCAGTTGGTTGCACTAAGCTACCCTAAATAACCCGCTGTAATGTAAAATTGGTCATTTTCAGAGGTGCCTTTTAAGGACTTGTCATCAAGTAATCTTGCGTTTAATGATTTTGACACAATCTATCAGGTGTATTTTTAGTATTCCCCGTTCACAATGATAATTATATGCATCTTGAATTTATTTAAAAAAAAAACTGTTAAGACAACATGCCTGCTTCACAGAAAATAGCCTAATCCTGGTGATCACTACTGGAGATCAGCTGACTGAGGTAGCAGCTCGATGAGCTAAATGTAAAGAGCTTTGCTGTCTGGATGTGAAACCAGTAACAAGCGACATTTCAGTGTGAAAGTAGGCTAGTTGTGTAGTTTAAGATGGGATGCTGTCGATGAGCGTTAGCCAAGTAGCTATAGTGTGTCATTGTCATGAGTTTTAGCGAAGGTAATGCTGCATTGAGTAAGGAAACCTGTGTCAATATATTGATCATGTTGCTGTGGAGATATTTCATAGTATGTGACCAATGCACTATGAAAAATTTACAAATTAATTGGAGTTCTCTTTACTAAGAGAAAAAAAAATCCAGGACTTTACATGAGAGTAACATCTTTTCTGCAACCAGCTGTTTGATTTCAAGCTTTTATGACGTCCTCTCAAAATTCATCTATGGCTATGTGTGTGTGTGTGTGTGTGTGTGTGTGTGTGTGTTGAGCTGCTAGCTTGCACTGCTTCTGAATCTGATGGTGGCTGTAAGGTTAAGAGAGACTGAGATCAGCTGTAATGAAAGACGCGGTGAGGACTGTATTAAATCTAATGCAATCAAAAGCAGGCGCTCTATCAGTCAGGGCTGTCAGAGAAGGAGACAGATGTGTGTGTGTGTGGTGTGTGTGTGTGTGTGTGTGTGTGTGTGGTGTGTGTGTTGGGGGAGAGTGGTAATTCCACTCATATCTGCCATGATCCCGCCTGTGCCAAAGGCTGAGGTTGCTGAGTGCTAACGGGGATGCAGGGGGATTGGAGTGAGCACTTGAATTATGAGTTAATACCAGCAGGGGTGCCTAATGACTCCCTAAACACACACACACACACACACACACACACACACACCACACACACACACACAAACACACCATACAAATACACACAAAATTGCACACACACACACACACAAAAGCACATAGAAAAACACACACATAGACATGCACATTTAAACACAAGCACACACATACACACACACACACACACACACACACACACACACACCATGTATGTAACTCCAGGGAATTGGTGGCCTGTTTTCCTGTTTCCCATTCCGGTTTTCCAAACAGCAATGGCAACAAAGACACATAACCTCCTCTCACCACATACATATACTGCAGTGCTCCAATTTAAAATTCCCTGTCTCTCTCTCTCTTTTGCTTGCATGCACACACGCACGCACACACATGCACACACACGCACGCACACACACACACACACACACACACACACACACACAACACACACACACACACACACACACACACAAACACACAACACACACACAAACAAACAAACACACATGGACATGCTTTGTGCACTTAAATGCAGAGACACATACATATCACTGTAATGACAGAATAATCATTAAAACACACACACACACACACACACACAGGCACAGACACACATACAGCTATGCTTGTCCTTGACAGACTGGACAGGACAGTCGAATCAGATTTCCAAGGATCAGAGGTTTGAGGGAACCCATGGGAACCCAGCGCCACTGCACACACACACTCAGGTGAGACACAGAGGTCACACTCACACACACCACGTACACACATACAGACACACACACGTGCACACAGCCACATGCACATACGCACACACACACACACACTCAAAGACAGACAGACACAGACACAGACACAGACACAGACACACACACACACACACACACACACACACACACACACACACACACACACAGAAACCACCCAATCCCACAATCTTCTGCTCCAGCAAGGTCATGGCTTACAAGTCTGTATAAAGGATTATAGATCAATATGTCTACTTGATCATATCTTGATCCACTGCCAAACGGTGCCACGATCATGTTTAGAAAACTCTTAAATATTACATGAGCTATGTTTCCAAATCTAGGTTTTTGATGTGAGTGTGTTTGTGTGCGCGTGTTTGTGTGTGTATTTATTCAGAGAACACTCCCATCCAAATCCCATACTGCTATTACAGGTGCAATATGCTTTCGATGAGAGCTGGTGTTTCCCATCATCTAAAGCCATGACAGTAACCTGCTCTATCAATATCATTTCAGCTCCCGCTGCAGGATCAATTTCAATCAATGATCAAATAGCTCTACTGCTCTTCTGTCTGCTCTTGAGAACATCACACTTCTGCCAGACTCTTCAAACGGCCATTCATAACATCCCTAAAAGGAAAAAAAAAAATGGTTCTTCTGACTCACTCAGAGGGAGCTCATTTTCAAATATATGGCTCTTGATTTCCACTTCAAAGGGATTCACAGATGAGTACTGGAACAGAGTGATGTCATCAGGTGCCACCAGTAGAATCCTCAAACAGAGAAGCCTCGCTCCTGATTATCCCCCAGTCCGTCTGCCTGGCCCTCCGACTCTGGCAAAGCTGTCACATTCGCTCTCTTCCTCTCGAGTTAAATAGTCTGGTGTTCCACCAGATGCACTGCAGCAGGCCTACAAGCAAGGCCCGCCAGAAGTGACTCTTTCCCCTTCACTCTGCTTAAAATATACTCCTAGTCTATTTCTGACGCTTTGTCACTTCTGGGACACGTCTGAGAGGGGTGTCACAGCAGGAACCGAACTCAGCTGAAGCGTGTGTAAATCCAGAGGTAATGAGCTAGACTACCAAAGGTCTGCAACAGTATCAGCATCTGGATTATGTGAGGGGAAAGGCGGAGAGGTAGCAGTAAAATGATTCATTCCGGAGCATTTTTAAACACAAACACAAACACATACACAGACACAGACACACACACACACACACACACACACACACACACACACACACACACACACACACACACACACACACACACAGAGTCTGATGGTACAAACATACACCCCAGTGGATATATGAACACAAATTCTCACAAAGATGAACACAAGAGGATTGGCATCAACACACACACACACACACACACACACACACACACACACAAACTGTCCCTGACGCCTCCCCTGTACTCCAGGAGTGTGTGTCCAGGCTGGTAGAGGGGGGGTGAATGTAGGTCAGCCTGCGGCAGTGGCAGCAGGTGGAAGTCTCCACAGAGTCCCTCTCTCTCTCTCTCTCTCTCTCTCTCTCTCTCTCTCTCTCTTTGTCTCTCTCTCTCTCTTTCTCTCTCTCTCTCTCTGAGGGAGGACAGGAGACAGGACCACAGAGAGAAGGGGCCCTGCCTTTAGGCTACACATCACTCCTCTCAAATCTACTCTCTCTCTCTGTCTCTCTCTTTCTTTTTTCTCCTCCAAATCCCTTTCTCTCTCTTCTCTCTCTCCTTCAGTGTTCCCTCTATTCCCTTTTTCCTCCCACTCTTCCTCCTATTCAACCTCTTATGTCCTATTTAACCTATTCTTTTCACTTTTTACTGTGATCCGTCTTTCTCCTCTTCCTTCAGACCTCTGCAGCATCTGCCCCCGTGAACCATGAATACTGAAAAATGCATTCAGCAGCTGCGTTGACTGCACGCACACACACACACACACACACACACACACACATACACACACACACAGGGTTGTGTGAAATGAGTTTGAGAGGTGAAACACTCCTCTGGGAGTCCCCGTAAAGGTTCCCAGTTGGAGTCCAGCTTCTCTTGGCCTGCAGGTCTCACCATGTTGTTGAACAGAATACTGAACATGTGGTCCCATCCAGCTCTAAAACACAGAGGACAGTTCTACACCTGACAGCCCAAACCGCCTGCTTAAAGTATGCCCCAGAGCAATACTGTTTCTCCGCTGATAAATCCCAGTTATCGAGCTGTACAGTCCCAGGCACCTGTGTGGAGGTTTTGGTAGGAGTGTCTTCTATAAGAATATTGTCTTTTTATTTATTTTTTATTTATCTTTTTTAATTTCATTTTTGCCCTTTTGTTGTATTTCCTTCCTGTCTGATTGTATGATGCTGTGTCTGTATGGTCTGTGTGTGCTCTGAACTGGACCCTGAGTCTGACTGTCAAGGTGATGATGATGATGACGATGATGATGATTGGGTTTATATAATACAGACATTTCTTTAAGCATCCAGTCTGATTGATTGATCTTGATTGATCTGATTGATGATGATTTGATAAGGTGATATGATTTGTTCTCAGGATGCAGTGACCATTTTGTCTTTCAGCTTTCATTCTGTCCACAATCTTTCAATAAATTTCAGACAGTGATTTATTTATTGTATACCTAATGTTGACATATCTATCCATATGTAGTATATATTTGCATTTGATTTAAGGAAGCGGCGTCAGCAAACATTTAATGACATCAAACACACACCACCCCAACTCCACACACGCACGCACCCCTTCTATACACACACACACACACACCTATGTTGTGTGCAGTCTCGCAACCTTGAGGTGGCCAACTATCTTTAATCATGGCCTCTGTGGGTTTGATGCGTGTCGTCTCTCCTCCGAGGTCAAATTCCTCCACGCGATTTGGCAGACATCACAACGCCAGCTTTGACTGAGTCCTTTGGCTCCACTAACTTCTGGTTAGTCATCACAAAAATGCCCTGAACTTGCAGGAAACATCAACAGCCCTGGCTCCCCAGTGAGCCTGCCCCCCCCCCCCCTTTCTCTCTCTCTCTCTCCCCCTCCAAGGTCAACAGAATGCTGTGCTAATAATTATCCCTCATTGCCAAAAATAAAAAAAAAACTTTGTGCATTTTGTCCCTGATTTTAACAGCCGATGTTGTACAACTCTCATAACATAAGCTACAGTATACCAGCGCCATAGAAAATCACATCATAACATCATAAGCACAACATCACTGATGTGATTTATTATTTATTATTTAACTCAGTTCAAATAATATCAATAAGTCATATTCTGCTGTCATTTGGTAAAA
>PYXC01000135.1:1187500-1195000 GCA_015244755.2 Tenualosa ilisha | reverse complement strand
TCACTGGCTATCCCATTCTGGTGCTGTGTGGATAAATAGGATTATACTGCAAGAGAAGTACTGACATGAAGGCTTGTAGTGTACACTGATGGATACTGCAACATGAGGCTTCCAGCACTGTTCAAATAAACCCACAGTGGAGTTTCTGTAGTGTTTCCAATTGAGGGTCTAATTCTCAAACCGCAACAGTAATGACTTTACATCATTGGTTCTCAAACTGGAGTCCACAGCATGTTGCCAGGGGGTGCCTGAAAATGTTTGCTATAAAGTATAAACTTGTCTTACAGGGAGAAAAATACTATATATCTACTAGAGACTTCATGCTCATTACTTCCACCAGCATAACATTAGTATCAAAATAGCATACATGATGCACTACAGACTACAATCTGTCAAAACATTTTCCTCAAGCATTAACGTTAACTGCAAGCAAAATGAATATTAGTTATTTTTAGTTATGTGAAACAAACAGAAACACTGTAGGCCTAGATTTGACCAAAAAAGATTTTGGCAAAATATGTTTTTAGAATAAGAGTTCAAAAGCATCTGAAATAACAAATGAGTATAATCTTATGTGGTTACATTTTTGATGCAAATATAAGGGGTCCTTGAAAAAAATTCTGCTCCATGAGGGGTCCCCGCCCCAATAACATTTTAAGAAGCCCTGCTTTACATTGTCCTCTTCAATCTGTGAGTCAGCCATCACAGTTACTGAGAGAAACCTCTAAATTTTGTAATGCCAGAGTGGTGAGAAACCTGAGCCATTTTGGCTCTCATTGCTTGGAGAGGGACTCCTTAGTGCAATGGTTTGGACCGCAGTGTACAGTCATGAGCAGCAGCCAGCCCACGGATCGAAGAAACTGCAGGAGAGACACTCATCATTCAGAGCCATGATGGCGGCTATCATCTTTACAGCTCCTTGGGGTGATTGATTTCATGGCATATCACACTATACTACACTACACCACACTATACTACACTACACACACACACACACACACACACATACACACAGATATAAGTCTCTCTCTCTCTCTAACTCACACACACACAAACAACCTCACGCATACAAACACATACCACACACATGATATTGACTAGTGGCATTTTAACCACGCCACCCATTCTGAGAAAAATAAATAATTCATCAGACCCAAAACCTTTTCAAATCATGTTCAAATTATGAACACACAAACAGAAACACCTGACTAGAAAACTGCTAAGCAACACAGTCTAACCACATAGAAATGTGCGCACTCCCAAACACACACACACACACACACATGTGCACATGCACACATAAACATAAACACAAACACTGTCTCACATGCCCACCTTAACGTACACATGTGCATGTGCACACACATACACACACACACACCAAATAAGAAGGGCATGGAAATGTGTTTATGGTTTCTCCATCCAGCTGCATGTGAGAGGAGAGGACATCAGGCAGAGACAATGAGCCACACACACACAACTAAATACTGCTGCTCCACTGCACTGACTCTCACAGCACAAATAATGCATGATTCACTGCTATTTTAAGATGCTGGTCTAGAGAGGTGTGTATGTTTGTGTGTGTGTGTGTGTGTGTGTGTATGTGTGTGTGTGTGTGTGTGTGTGTGTGTGTGTGTGTGTGTGTGTGTGTGAGAGAGAGAGTTAGAGAGAGAGAGAGAAAGAGAGAGAGAGATGAAGATTGAAAGGGAGAAAGACACTGGTTGTAGTGGGCCTAGGAGACCAACCCAAGTGTTCCTCCCACTCTGCAGGACCCAGCTTAGAGGAAACTGGAGGGTTGGGAGAGGACCTTGTGTGTGTGTGTGTGTGTGTGTGTGTGGGGGGGGGGGGGGGGGGGGTCTACTGTCAGCTTTGGAGTCAACATGGCTCCAACACAAGCAATCATACAGCCTTTTCAATTCAAACTGGCACTTAGATAACTGAGTTGAATTTCACCATTCGTTATCTGGTCATTTCAAATTTCAGTTGCGATATTTGTCAGAAAATTGCAGTTAGACACTTTCCCCAAATTGTGTGGTTCTGCTGTACACACACACACACTTACACACACACACACAGACATACACACACACAGGCACACACACACACAAACGTTCTCTCTGCAGCAAGCCTGTTGTTGTTGTCACACCAGTTTTCTAGATTTTTCCGCCTGGCAGGATTCCATTGCTTCACAGTAACAGTGTGTGTGCAGGAGGCCTCCATCCTCTTCCTAATACAGCGGCTCTAAGACACCCCGTCCTCTCTGGGGACCTAGCATTCCCAACTAGCTGACTCATGAAGACTGTGTGACTGTGTGTGTATGTGTGTGTGTGTGTGTGTGTGTGTGTGTGTGTGTGTGTGTGTGTGTGTGTGCTGTTTATGTAAATGTGCCAGGGGAGACAGAGCAAGAGATGAAGAGGAGGAGGGAGCAATAGAGTGTGTGAGAGAGATTTATCCTCCTTTTAGGAGGATGCCTATTCTCTTTCGCTCTCTCTCTCTCTCTGTGTGTGTGTGTGTTGTGTGTGTGTGTGGTGTGTGGTGTGTGTGTGTGTGTGTGTGTAATTTAGCACAGCACAGAGACACACAAATGGGCTGAAGAGGCTAGCTTGTGAACCATCCCATGCACCCTCCAAAGACTCCATGAATAGATTAGCCACACACCACACACACACACACACACACACACACACACACACACACACACACACACACACACACACACACACTGCACACATTACTGACTGAACTGTGGCACTGCAGCCTATAGATATCTGGAGCAAGAGAGCCATACAGAGGGAGATGTGGAAGTAAAAATAGATGATGATTGGGGGTAGGGATAGGGATAGAGGGATAGAGGGAGAGAGAGAGAAGAAAAGAGAAGAGAGGTTGAAAGAGTGGGGGATAGAGAGAAAACAACAAAAGGAACATAGGGAGTTAGGGGAAGGAGGAATGAAGGGGGTGAAGAGAGAGCGAGAGAGAGATGTGTGGAAGAGAAGGATTATTGTTTGTATGTTGTTGTTTTGGCAACACTGTCTCTAAACAGTCATGACAATAAAGCACCTTTGAATTGGGATTTGAAATTGAAAATTTGAGAAAGAAGAAAGAGGGAGAGATCTGTGGAACGGATGGAGAAAGAGAAAAGAGAGGAAAAGGTGTGTGGAAGGGATGGAGAAAGGAGACAGAAAGAGAGAGAGATGTGTGTGGAAGGGATGGAGGAAGGGGATAGAGAGAAAGAGATGTGTGGAAGGGATGGAGGAAGGAGAAAGAGAGAGAGGTGTGTGGAAGGGATGGAGAAAGGGGATAGAGAGAGAGAAAGAGAGGTGTGGCAGATGGCTTAGAGAGTAAGGAGATGAGAATAAGAAAAAAAGGGTTAGACAGACACAGACAGAGGGAGAGAGAGAGATGGAGGTTGGATGAGAAAAAGACCGAAAGAGAGAGAGAAAGAGAGATGGAGGAGGATCAGATCATGATGTGTGTAATGGATGGTAGAGAGACAGAAGACAAAGAGCGTCTCTCATGATGAGCACAAGATGAAAATGAGACGATATTATATTCATGCTGGACTGGAGAGCTCAAATTAAACACACACATACACACACACACACACACGCACACACACACACACACACGCACACACGCACACGCACACGCACACGCACACGCACACACACACACACACGCTACTTTAAAGCCCCTCTGAGCCTATCCCATTCTCTCTCGTGCGAGACTGGAGGCTCTTCATCTGTCAGTCCAGACGCACCTCAGCTCTCCTATCAGTGATGTCCTATTCATGCTGTGTGACCAGGGGACCATAAGACACAGCGCCGACAGAGAGGGAGAACGAGAAGAGGAATGGAATACAGAGAGACGGAGCAGAAGGGTAGAGACAGAGGTTAAAGACAGAGAGAATGAGAGGAGGAATACAGAGAGACGGAGCGGAAGGGTAGAGACGGAGGTTAAAGACAGAGAGAATATAAGGGAATGAATGCAGAGAGATAGGGGTGGAAGGGTAAAGAAAGCAAAGAAAAGAGAAAGAACAAAAGGAGGAATATGGAGTGACAGAGCAGTAAGGGCTAAGACAGGTAAAAGATAGACAGAATGCGAAGAGGAATATAAGAGACGAAGTGGAAGGGTAGAGACAGAAGTGAAAGACTGAGGGATCAAGAGAAGGAGTACAGAGAGATGTCTGTTTCACCTCCCCGAACTGAGCCATGGTGTCCATTTGCTGTTAGAGTGAAACTGCTACTCTTGATTTCAACAGAGATTAAGATGGATGGAGATCATATCAGTGAGAGATAAAGAGATATTGGAGAATGATAGAGAGATAGAAGAGAGTGATACAGAGAGACTGATAGAGAATGAAAAATAGCAGTAGGAGAGAAATGAAAAAACACTGTGGGAAAAGATTGACAGAAAGCGAGAAAGTGAGAAAGGAAAAAGAGAAAAGAGAAGAGAACAACAGAGAGATTGAAAGAGTGAAGAAAGAGGATAGAGAGAATTAAAAGAAAAAATAATAGATGAAGTGATGGAGAAGAGGTAAACAGAGAGAGAGAGAAAAAGAGAAAGAGAGCGAGAGAGAGAGAGAGGGATGGGGATGAGTGTGGGGATGCTTCTAGGGGTGGAGAGGGTTGCTGTGTTTTGCCAAGTTTCTTATGATTGCAATTTCATGAGCTGGGCTGGCTGACGCAGCCGCCATATACACAAAACTCCCACCCTGGGGTGCTAATTAGTGTGCTAACAGCCAATCACGTGTCAATGTGACATGGGTCATGTGATCACTCCAGCAACAGACCCACTGCCACATGGTTTCTTATTAGTGTTTGTGGGGTGAGACGGTAAATGGATTCAGATGGTTTTGAAGAAAGACAGAGATGAGAAACGGGGGGGAAAGAGAGAGAGAGGAGGGGAGGGGCGGTGGGGGACAGAGAAAGAGCGAGAGAGAGACTGAGGTCAGAGTATGAATTTGCTCTGCCAGTCTATCTGGAGGTGATCCCACTGAAGCCAATTTTCAAATCACCAAAAACCCAGGAACCAATAAGAACTGCTTCTCAGGCAGGAGGCGGGGGTATTTAGATGAAACAGAGAAGCACAGGTTGTACAGCGGGTTCAGCACAGTGAATTCAGCACAACCAATGGCTCTTCTGATGGTCCCAGTACTAAATAGGCCTTTTCTTTAGAACTGAGCAAACAGCTTTATTTAAAAACTTTTTAACAGCATGAATTCAACAGAATTCACCAGTTTATGCATGATTTTGGTTTGGTATGGTATGGTATGGTAACTTTATTGTCAATTTCTTCACATGTACAAGACATACAAAGGAATTGAAATTGCGTTTCTCACTCCCCTGTGGTGGGGGGAGCAAGGGGTCGCTGCGAGTTCGCGCCACCCATTTTACTGATGGTTATGCCGTAGGTAATCTCAAGTAAATCAGAGGTCCCAAACCTTTGAAAGGATTACCAGGCAACATTTCTAGGTTCATTTACTATCTTCATAGTCACCTTGATGGTTAAACTGCTCGTTACAGGGTGAATGAAAACTCTTGTGGCACTCTGTATCACTAAACTCTTGTGGCACTCTGTATCACTAAACTCTTGTGGCACTCTCACTCTGTATCACTAAACTCTTGTGGCACTCTCACTCTGTATCACTAAATTACACAATTACAAGCACAATTACAAGCACTTAAAACAAACCGAAACTGGATGAAACTGAAATCGTGTTTATTACCTTGTCAGTCAACAGAACTCCACGAAAACGATCATCGCTGGTTCCTATGCTTTGGTTTGCAAACAAATCCACATGGATTGGTGAGAATGTACACTGCTCTTTTAAATCAGCGCCTGGAGGTAATAATGAAACCACACGCCTGCCTGACACCACTGTAAAGCAACACTATGTAATGACTCAACAGTACCTAAGGAATGCATTTTGTCAGATCATTTGTTTTGTATGCCATCCCAAGTGAATTTCAGTGGCATAGTGATATGAAGGATGGGTAAACACAAGAGAAAGAGAGAGAAAGAGAGAGAGAGAGGGTGTTTGAGAGAGGAGAGAGAGAGAGTGTGTGTGTGTGTGTGAGAGAGGGGAGAGAGAGAGTATGAGTGAGACAGACAGACGAAGCATAAGACAGGATAATAATTTAATTTGTCTGAAGTATTAAATTGTTGTGCTGTTTGTTTACAAGCCTCTCCAGGGACACGCTTCATTTGGTCCAGTTGTGTTGCCAGCATACCCAAATTGCCTCAGCAACTTTATCCTCACAGGACAGGACATCCATGAATGCGCTCACACACACACACACACACACACACGCGCACACATATACACACACACACTTACATATTTCAAACCTCTTTCCTACGCAGTTTCGTCGTTCAGACTGACAATGGACTCAGGTTTGATTCCCGAGCCCCATGCTACAGGTTCATATTGCTTTGTATTAGCGTCTGCTAAATACTTTTTATTTACTCTACTATGTTCTTCTACTGTTACATCTACATTTGCACAGAACTGCTGGATATGTCTTAAGATACTGCTATTCAATGCAAGAGTATGCCTCTCTTCCAAATACACAAACAAACACATATAGGCCTACAGTACACAGCAGAAATAAGACCAGAATAAGACTTTTGTGCTGTGTGCACTCCCAGAAGCATAGGAAAACATGCACGTACAGACACACACACACACACACACACACATGCATGCACGCACACACACTGTAAAAAAGGCAATGTCACATGCCTGTGCTCACTCACCCACACAAATAAAAGCCAGCAGTGACAGTACACGTGACAGTACAACACACACACACACACACACGCGTGTGCACACACACACACACACACACACAAAGACGCTCTTCTTCGCATAATCTCACCCACATAAATGTAGCACATCTGTGAAAACCAATTAGTGCCCATCTGAACCAACATACAACATTCCTGGTTCTTCTGAAACTCCTTAAAGGTTATGTAAAAGTGCACGGTTCTGTAAGGAACCTTTGTGGAACCTATAGCGGCACAGCGGAAAATAAGCTTGACTTCCACACCCCCTGAGGAACTCCGTTGGGATCCAAAGAGGAATGCGCTGGAGCTTTGCTCCCGGATGTGCAGAGATGATGACAGGAGAGGCTTCCTCTGTTCCAGAAGTGCACTGAGAACCTCTGAAGAACAGATGAGTCCTGTTATCCTCTCTTAAGACTCTCATCCCTTTACTCCTGAGACATGGAGGGATCAGAGAAAGTGTATGTGTGTGTGTGTATGTGTGTGTGTGTGTCTGTGATGGGTAAGATCAGCCTGTTCTTTGCATCAGTCACCCTAAATCTGATGGCTTTCAGATGTTGCTGATCTTCAGATGTTGCTGCTTGTGTGTCTGTGTGTGTGTGTGTGTGTGTGTGTGTGTGTGTGTGTGTGTGTGTGTGTGGTTGAAGATCATCAGGAACACATTCACTTTGCTCCTAAAGCACTTCTGGAGATCACAGCACACATGTGCCATCCATC
>PYXC01000135.1:1175000-1177500 GCA_015244755.2 Tenualosa ilisha | reverse complement strand
ACACACACATGTGCACATGCACACACACACACACACACACACACACACACACACACACACCGCATTTTGCTTTGTCCCTTTAATTAAATAAGTAGGCTAGTGCTGGGAATGTAATGTAAACAAGTATACATCCACACACACACACACACACTCAGGCACACTTGATGCACACTTGATACACACACTGCAGAACGTTGCGGCATCCACACGTCAATGCAAGCTTCCTTTTGATCAATTCCCCAGCATTCCCACTGAGTCACACACTGTTCTCTCTATTACGCAGTGTGACTGCTAAATCATTTCTCTCCACACACACATGTTTAATAAGCAGCACCACTGATGTTCAGATTACCCCCCTACTCATTCCCATACACACCACTAGGAACAATATGACTTTTACCTGAGTTATCAAACTACTCACATTCAAGCATACAACTGGTTAATAATATTACTACTACTCAAGCTACTACCTGTTAGTTAGTCTCTCGAAATGTACTGTAAATTAGTATTATATTCATTTATATTGAGTATTATATTCATATATTAGGTTGTGATTGAAGTTTATAATTTTATGAATGTATGTATAAGTCATTATAACAACAACCTTCACAGAGTGTTACCACCAGCTGCCATCACAATAGACACAGAGGACTAGCAAAATGCCCCACTTAGCTTAGGCTACAGCATAAACCAACCACTTCTGACATAACAATGTGTGGAAAATGTTAAAATCTGTAGTAGAGTCAAGGGATGCACGCATATCCATCAATTAGTTGTCAGGTGTTGGATCAAACATACGTGGCAAAGAAAGAAAGAGAATCTGTGCACACTGATTCTGCTCCCAGTTTGTTAACATTAACGTTTCGACCGAGTTGGTCTTCGTCAGGTGTCATCACTGTAGGTTATTACATGTGAGATGAATTGTCCTCTTGCTTCACGTCTCTGTTGTCTACAAGTAGAGATTCTCAGTCTACAACATAGCTAATGAGGAGGAATACTGATGACCTCGCTAATGACAATAAACTGAAACAATGGCAGGTAGTCAAGCCAAGTCCAAGTGGGTTTTATTGTCACCTCAGCCATACTGTTTACACACTGCATATGGTGAGACGAATAACGTTTTACCATGGATTCAAGTGGTGCCACATTAAGATATATAGAAGACATCTGAGACAGGCTACATTTAGTGCACTTAGGTACTTAGGCTACATTTAGTGCACATACGTTATAAATATACATGAAGTGCATCAGACAACAGAAAACAAGACAGGGCATAAGTAGACTTGTAACAGAGCACAGAGATTGTCGTAGATAGATTCACAGTGGGGTGGAGGTAGATATAGAGGGCTCTATTTTGACGATCATATGCGCATTGTCTAAAGTCAGTCGCGCAAGTTGCTTGGGGCGTGCCGACACAATTGGTATTTTGACGGCGGAAAAGCGAACATTGCACCAAGCGCATGGTTCAAAGGGTTGTCTTAAGTACTTCATTCATGCGCATTGTGCACGCTTTCATATCCAAGCGCTGTGCGCTAAAATAGCTTTCAGCAATGCGCAACTGATGACAGACCAGGGTTTTGTTGTCACTGGCGATTCATTTTGCGTCTTATATAGCATCTGCAGCTTGGCCAGACACACTCTTTTCGCTGACACACCATGACGGCAGTGTCATCGCTATCTAGACATGTGATTTTTGCGGATGTGCTGGCACAGAATAGTATGTACATGTGCATGTGGATGCAGTGCCCGTGGCATGATAGGCCAGAGTGTTCAGCAGCATAGAAAAAGTGCAGTGTGCATTCAATTAAATGTGAACAAACATGTCATTACTTATGATGACTGATCAGATTACTCATCGATACTGAAGTGCCAAATCCTTCACATCATGAAAACATGAATAGAGGAAGAAGCAAATGGAATCGTTTGTGAATGGGCTCTGTGCATGGAAGACGTAAAGTCCCAGAAGGACTTTCATCAAGATGGTCACTCTTTCCCGTTGAATGTCTATTTGTGTGACGTATGATAGGCTAGATTGATATTAGGCATAAGTGTGAGTTGTATAGTGTAGTTGTACTAGTTTACTATCCAATATAAGCCAAACTAATAAGCTCCTTCTTCCTTGCCAGTTCAGGGTTCATTTTGTAGTTAGCTCGTAGCTATGTCTCATTACACAATTGCTTATCAACGTAAAAGCTAATTACTGAAAAGAGTGACCATCCTGAACAAAAGTCCTTCTGGAACTTTACGTCTGCCGTTCACAGAGCTCATTGTGTTGTGTTGCATTGTTTCAATGCTATGATGTGTTGCTAGCCTGGTGCTCGAAATGCCTTCACATCGTTTCACTTTGTGCAAAGCATCTGGAATTGCTCAACTGCCATACATTTTCTTTCTCATGGCAGATACTTTCTTCAGTGAACTCTACAAATATTGGGCATGCCAAAGCCCTCTGTTTGCTGACTGCCTAGCCAAAAATTTGTCAGAGGAAACCTAAGCTGGTTAG
>PYXC01000135.1:1162500-1167500 GCA_015244755.2 Tenualosa ilisha | reverse complement strand
GTGTGTGTGTGTGTGTGTGTGTGTGTGTTTATATGTGTGTGTGTGAGAGAGAGAGAGAAAGCAAAAGACAGACAAAGAGAGAGAGAGCATCACTGTATGTGATACAGAGAGAAAAAAATCAATGTGCTAACGCAATGAAGTTTGCATACTAAGACCAGGGCTTTCGGAGTGCATTCACTAAGACACAATGACAATCGACAGCGCGCACTTTGAGAAGAGTCAATGAGCCTGAAGGGTAATGAGAGCCACAGCGCCGATATATTAGCATCACTGAAAATGACCCATCTACTTGCATTATCACAGGGGGGATAGCATTAAGCTAACCCTATCTCTGTGATACACTGGTGGACTGGCTAAGAATATTAGCAATTGGTGCATGGCAAACATCATGGCATTAGAGCCTATCATAGCTCATGCAGTTCTCATGGTATTAAATGGGCTATTTTCTTTATCATGGATGGAAGACAACAAAATGGGACAATAAATTGGTTCAGTTACATGCACAGGCCTCATCAGTGTTATGGTGGTGCTCTGGATGTTTCTTTAAGGAGGAACACAACATCCCTTATAGGAAGGGCATTAGTGCTGGAAGCCACTCAAGATGGCCTCCAACCACAGATGGCAGCCAAAGATATCTGGCTAAATTAGATTTAAATGGCCATTCTGAGTGAAACAAGCACACAGGTAATCAGTGTGCCTTAGGCCAGCGACAGAAAGCCAAAGATGCCGCCTCTTCTCCTCTTTCTTTTCATCCTCCCAGCCCTCCTCCTTCTCTCATTCCCTCTTTCCTTTCTTCCCTTCCTCCTCATCTCCGATGATCATCAAGAGAAAAATCAATATCTCTTTTCCATTAAGGAGAAGAAAGAACATGCGGTTAAAAGCAGCTCAAGTGGATGACAGAGTAAAAGCAGCACATTAGAATTCCACGTGAACACTGGGAGCTAGGGTGTGTGTGTGTGTGTGTGTGTGTGTGTGTGTGTGTGTGTTTACATCTGTGTATGTGTGCATCCATGTGCGTGTCTTTGCGTGCGCGTTTGTGCGTATGTGTGTGAGTGAGTGTGCGTGTGTGTGTGTGTGTGTGTGTGTGTGTGTGTGTGCAAGAGCAAGAGAATGCGAGAGAGAGAGAGAGAGAGAGAGAGAGAGAGAGAGAAAAGTCTCCCAGGTCAAGGGGACACATTATGACCACTCTCACCATACATTTAACAGATCAAACTATAGAACTGTAGAACTTTGCGTGCGCGTTTGTGCGTATGTGTGTGATTGTGTGTGTGTGTGTGTGTGTGTGTGCAAGAGCAAGAGAATGCGAGAGAGAGAGAGAGAGAGAGAGAGAGAGAAAAGTCTCCCAGGTCAAGGGGACACATTATGACCACCCTCACCATACATTTAACAGATCAAACTATAGAACAGCCTTTCTAAGAAAAACTGTAGCTTTTTTCACACTGAAGAAATATGTGTGCTGATGTCTCACAAGGACATGGATTGTTTGCTACCACGACGCCCATTCTCGAAATCCATTCCAATGAACAATGCAACAGTCAGGCATTCTTCTTACAAAGAAATTTCATTAAGAAGGATCAACTTTGCGAAAAAAAAAACATTTGGGGTGATGGAAAGGTGGTTTTGTGTGTGTGCAGTTTTAAATAGCTTGCAGTAAACGCTAGGAATACAAAGTATACAAAGTATACACTGCAAGCTCTCTTTTGGCAGAGAGTTCGTTAAAAAAAAAAAAGACTATTCACTCAAACAAAGTTTCTAATTCTACTTTGTATTCAAAACTGCTGTTGTAGACAAAATGTGTAAAAGAGACTGCCTTCCATCCCTCTCCAGGAATGAGTTCAATTAACAGCAGAGATGTTTCAGTGAGTAATGTCAAACAGTGACTCAGAGAAACTCCCCTGAATGCAAACGATACATCACGAGACTCTGTGACGGTGAAAATGAACACACGCTGTTTTCAACGCAGCACACAAATGCTCTGAGACTAATCATGTTTGATGCTGCAGTTATAAATTATGCTGGGACTTCACAGGACTCATTTACAGAGCGTTGTGCCTTGTCAGTGATGGATTGTACCCAAGAGATATGCCAGGGATGGCATAACACCTCAAGGACTACCCTGTTTTTTACCTGTAAGTAGATTCTTTAAGAAATACCCCTACAAACTATGCACACACACACACACACACACTTCATTGGAAGGTTTGTGAGAGATTTGTTGGGTATATGGTACAACATCTCAAGGACTTTACCTCTAAGCAAATTCTGGAACATCCACTTCACCAACCAACCACATACACATACACACACACACACACACACACACACACAAACAAGGGCTTTCAAAGCATGGCAGGCCGTCGCTGGGATCAAAACCAACAAGCACCTAGTTTCAGGGTCTCAGCAGAAACAAACACCTCTCTCTGGGTCATGCACCCTTAGGGGGCTAGTGTGTGTGTGTGTGTGTTTATGTGTACTCGTACCCTTGTTACACAACATTCCCTCTGATGAGAAAAGTCTTGAGGCGAGTTGTCTGAAGCGAATGTGCAGTAAACAAAAACACACACACACACACACACACGCACGCGCGCGCACCCTACAGACGTGTGCGGCAGCCCTGATGTGTGCCTATCTGTATGCTAATGGCATTCACACTTGCTCCGAAGCAGCATGTTTAATGAGGGACTCTCAGTGAATACATTCAGGGCTAAGGAAGCGATAATCACTTAACCAACGAGCATATTGACAAAGGCATACTCATTTGTGTGCATGTGTGTGTGTTTGTTTGTGTCTGTATGTGTGCATATGTATCTGTGTGTGTGTGTGTGTGTGTGTGTGTGTGTGTTGTGTGTGTGTGTGTGTGTGTGTGTGTGTGTAAGCAAACCATCACTTTTGACTATGACATAACACACAAAACTTCACTGAAGCAAGCATATGGACGTGCATTTACAACTGTGAGCTACACAATGAATCAAAAAATATTATATTATATAACCTCCACAAAATGAAAAACAAACAAACAATAAACACCCATAAAATATGTCATCATTACCTCCTCCATCCCCCATACAACCTACATACACAGCTGATGGGCCTCGGGGTAAAAAGCACAACAATGCTAAACCATCTGTTTAAAAAGACAACTCTATTTACATAAGCTGCACCTCCGTTCTGCTATGTGTCATTCTCATGGAATAAGTTCGGTTTTGAGTCATCCTGAATGCAGATTCACTCGCATTGAATTTAATATAGTGGCCACATATGGTAGAGCATGATGAAAGCCCAGCCAAGGCTAATTGATTCACATGCTAACAGTGGACACCTATGGGTGCTTAGGTATTTTTGATATCATATCAATATGTTTTTTTTTCTTCTTCTTCACATTCCGTTGCTGTTTCTAGGTCATGTTGAGATTTTTTAACCTGAAAGTAATAAACAGAGATCCCTTTTAGAGTTTGGTTGGGCATTAAGGAAAATCTTTGACAGGCAGAGTTGTGGTTGTAAAGACAGAGTTTTTTTACCTTTAAATAACGACTTCAAAAATCATTCCGACCTTACACTGACTTTGCTTGGGAGACTAAAGTGCCTAACATTGCCAGTGTGCACAGCAGATACTGCACTATTTAACCTTGCTGAACGGGTAGCTGCATGACCATTTTCAGCACATTTTGACTAATTGGGTACCATCTAGTGTTAAACGATTGTGATACTGATGCCATGGAGCTAAAATATTTCAATTCCTTCTTAGTGTTGTCAAGTCCTTGCAATTCAGATTTTCTCAGGATGAACCAGCTTTCTCAATGCCACCTTGTGCACCCCCACCACCCTCACACACACACACACACACACACACGCACATCTGCCACTTGTCTGGTAAATCTCCCATTTGTATTTTTCACGCTCCATTACTTCTTTATCACTCTGCTGGTGTGAGTGCGAACCCACCAGGGCTTTCTTTGGCTTTCTGGAAAGGCCTCAGCTGTAGTTCCTCCAGTATAACACCGAGGCAAAGGGATTCCGTGACCAATTGGGAACCAGTGTTTTTGGAGGCCTGTTCTCGATGCCTGTTAAGAGACGTGTGGCAACACGGGAGCGAGCGGTTCTTAGTCATTTTGGGTATTCTGTAAACAATGACAATGAGAAAGTAATGATCTGCCTGAGGGCTGGAACACACCACGTTATTTCACTCTAAAAATCTTCACTGCAGGAAAACACTTTTTTGCAAAATACACACAGCTAATGTGAGACAGTCTGTTTTCAAACACCCATGATGCAATGCATGCTCAACACCAGCCTCTGGAAGTCTTCCCAGAAGCACTTTGAAACGTTGACTCACTGCAATCATTCAGACAGTTCTTTTTCCACACCACTTAGTTTCGTACACCTCAACTTACTTTTGTACAACTCAAAACTGGCTCTAGCTAAAGAGCGTAGGACTTTCACAGTCTCAAGGAGGAGGAGGATGAGGAGGAGGAGAAAGGAGTATCTGACTTCATCCTCTCTCTCTCTCTGTCTTTCTTTCTCACTCTTTTTTTTCTCTCTCTCTCTCTCTCTTTCTCAACTCCCCAAAGATGAACTCATTCAGGAGAAGACAATAGCGATCGGTGCGGAGCAGGCTAAATCGAGTTAGCTCATTTCCATGCTAATGTGGACCTGGGATGCCGTGCCATTATCAGCCCTGGTGGGGGAGAGAGAGAGAGCGAGAAATAGTCAGAGAGAAAGAGAGAGAGAGAGAGAGAGAGAGAGAGCCTGGAGGTGACAAAGACCACTGTACCCTCACGCTTCCATCTGATTGCTTTCACTAGATATAATAGGTCCAATGACAGAAGAGAACATATTCATACATGCTATACATAAATCTAGTTACCTCCCTTAACAATGGGATTCTCTTTTCTGATTGATTGATTGATGAATGGTCTTTATTGACACTGTGCAAAGAATAAATAAAATAAATAAATAAATAAATAACTAAATAGTGATAATGTTTGTATGTCTGTAATCTG
>PYXC01000135.1:1135000-1160000 GCA_015244755.2 Tenualosa ilisha | reverse complement strand
GAAGACTTCAAAGGTATTAAACACACAAAACCACCGGGAAATTCTCATCAATTGTAAGACTATAAGGGTACACAGAAAATGACCATCCACTTCAAGAATAGTCAGAGAACAGAGAGAGATAGAGCTAATCTTAAAACCACATTTTATATGACTTGGTTTATCGGTTCTAAAAGAGACAGTATAAGAGCTCTCATCAAGAATAATGATAAAAAAAAGATCACTGAAAATAATCATTTGTATTAACTGCTTGATTTAATCAATTAAAATTTTGTGATGGCAAAAAGAAGGAGAGCGAGAGCTGTTGAGCAATCGATTCTGAGAACCTATTCAGGCTCAGCCAATCATTTTAAGTGTCTCACCCGATAGAGCAGAGGCTCTCTCAAATTAAAAGTTTTGTTCCAATCTAGTCTAAGAGTCACAGAGAAACAATGAGTAACACTCTCAAGGTAACACTTCAAGTGTTAGTGTCAGTGTCAGTTTGGAGACATCCCAAGTCTCTCGGTAGCTCTGGGAATCTCCTGTAGTTAGATAGTGGTGCCCAGAAGCCATAACATTTCTTCTTGGAAAAATGGCTCCTGTGAAATAGGCCCATTAGGATGCGGGTTAGGATTAGGATTAGGAGCTGACCAAACCCATAGACTGACTTAAGTGTCACTAGGATTATGGTCACAACCCTAATTGCAGCTGGAATTAAGTTAAGGTATTTTAATGTCATAATTCATTCCATAGTCAAGATGTTTGATCAAACACGTTTAGTTCAGTCTGAATTACATCACCCATGAGTGACACCGACAGAATGACATCATGACACCAAACACCACGATGACATCGTGGTCATCACATATAGCATGTACACTTTAAAAAATGCTCATCGCTCAAATGCTTAGATGTTTCATCACAGTCCCTGCACCTTCATGCTGCATTTGAACAACAAACATTTGTTTACATGTTATATGCTGAAAGCTGTCAGCCATTCCCATTTTAGCTCCCAGCCTCCAAGGTTTCGTCCTTGAGGAACAGCACATCCTAGCAGAGAGTGGAAACTCCCAGGAACCAGCAGTTACTACCTGTCAGTGGTTAGCCTTATCCCTTATCCCTGAACCCTCAAAGACTTAAAGTCAAATGCATTTAGCTTAGCGGTCAAACATAAAATTCCAGCTGCAACTTGCATTCAGCTGCCACAGTCATCTCTGGCTGTGCTACACACTCTGCAGCAGGCCTTGCCTTTTTCCTGTGCTCATGGAGGTGTGTGTGAGGTGAGGTGCCCCACCGCCTTTCACACACACACACACACACACACACACACACACACACACACACACACACACACACACACACACACACACACACACTGTAGGTCTTGCCTTGTACCTGTACTCAGGAAGTTGTGTGTATGTCACTGAACAGATACACACAGGTGCTCTCTCTTTCTCTCTCTCTCTCTGTCACACACACATACACACACACACAGGCAGACACAGTGCAACAGATGAGCCTGCCTAAATTAATTACCACCGTCTCAGTGAAATGATGAAGTGTTGCCTGCGTGTGCTTTTATTTCACAAGCAAATGTCTGGCAAATACTTTTTTCTTTCTGGAAATTATAAGTCTTGTCATTCTTGTTTTGCCTTTCTCTTGCTTCAACGGATCCTGAAGTGAACATCAATTTGAATACGTGGTTTTTAACATGTGGAGGCTGTGTGTGTGTGTGTGTGTGTGTGTATGTGTGTGTGTCTATGGACGCTTTTGTTGTGTGAGTTTCCTGCTTTATTCTCACAGAATTGCTCATAAATCCACTGGCAGAAAGGCCAACACAGACACAGAAAGCATTATGAAGTTTGAGGGGGTTTGGGGGTGGTGGTGTTGTTGTTGACATTTTAGGCTGAGGGGGATTTGGGGTAAAAAAAAAAATCAGTGCAGCACAACCAATAATAGACTACAAAATAACAGACCAGAGAGAGAGAATCAGTGTTTGGAAACAGAAAGGATGTGGATAGAATATGTGTGTTTGTATGTGTGTGTGTGAGTGTGTGTGTGTAAAACTGAAGCAAAGATATTAATCTTCAGAGCTTTCGCTCAGAGCTGTTCCAACAATGAAAATCTCTGTGAGTGAATGAAAGTGTGTGTGTGTGTGTGTATGTATGAGAGAGAGAAAGTGTGCGTGAGTGCCTGAGAAAGTGTACGCTGCTCCAACACATCATCAAATCTCTTGCCTGCCTACCTGCATCCTTATGAAATGCCGAAGTCCTCCCTGGCTGTC
The DNA here is from genome assembly GCA_015244755.2 of Tenualosa ilisha. Lineage (NCBI taxonomy): Eukaryota > Metazoa > Chordata > Actinopteri > Clupeiformes > Clupeidae > Tenualosa > Tenualosa ilisha. Next base: position 1,157,740 of record PYXC01000135.1, on the reverse strand, counting down.
TCACAGTGACTGAAGCACAAAGGCCCAAACGTATTACAGAAGACCAGGCTGAGACTCCCCAGTAAATGACATGCCAATCATCTGAATGCTGTGGGTCAGGTGTGCATTGGGGCGCTGCTTTAAGATGGGGCTCAGAGAAGGCTGTCTTTAGTCTTTAGCCGCTGCACCAAAGGGGGACATTGGGTGGTCAGTGGGAGGGGATTAAACATCCTTGTCCCTCGACCCACTGGTGTTGTCGTGGCGATGACATGCTCCGAACATGCGGCTGACAGCCATGCCCCCCGAGATCTTACTTCCTCAGCTAAAAGTCACATTACAGCCTGCTTAACATTCAACACAAGAGAAGCTGGCACAGCAAGTCTGCGAGTGTGTTTGTGAGTGCGTGTGTGTGCATGTGTTTGTGTGTGACCGTGAAACACCAGTTCTCAGCCACAGGTCAGTCATTATTATACTGATTTCTGAACATAATAAATGCTGCTTAAACAACCTGTACGGCAAGCATGAATATGAGTGGGTGTCTCCTGCATCTCTCTCTCTCTCTCTCTCTCTCTCTGTGCGCAGCAATCAAGCGAAGCATAATCATGCAAACAAAAAGGCAAATAAATCATGGTAGTGCTGCCTGTGTGTGTGTGTGTGTGTGTGTGTGTGACAGTCACATAACACATCATTTTATCATCCAGGCTAAATCGCTTTAGATAAAATGCCATTACATCCAAACTTTGCCTTTTTTCTTAAAACTAAATTAAGATGCAAAGGTGAGCTATGTTTGTAATACAGCAGTACTCTAAAACTGGGCCAAAAAAGTATGTGCATTAAACTGATCCATATTTCATGGTGCCATGATTGAAATGTCAGCACGTCCAAATCCAATCTGAGAGATGAACTCAATTTGAAAAACGAGGGGAAAATATCCTCCATCTTTCATGTATTTCTTACTTGATCAGAGAAGACAAGTCTTATTAAATTACCAGCCTACAAATCTTAGACCCAGTCCCATTTCTCCTCCTGTAACACGAGCACTTGATTTGGAGTGACCTCCAAAAGAAGACAACCTTCGACAATGAAGTCAGAAGTCTTAGGTGTAGAAATGTGTACCTACAAAATGGGACACCACTTCATTCAATTTTCAATAGTCAGCGTCTTCACCTGGCTTATGTAACGCACAGTGATGATGTGGGCTACCGATAGTAGATTTCACTTGGTTTGAAAATACCTGCTCCTGAAAAGCACTTCCCCTTGCTCCTAAAAGTATTGGGACACTCTGCCCTTACACGTGAATGTGCACAACCGAGTGCTAAGGCCAAAAACAGGGGCGGTGGTGGCGTAGTGGTTAAGGAACCTGGCTAGCATGTAAGTAGCCTGGAAAATTGCGGGTTTGAATCCTGGCTGCCACCGTTTTGCCCTTGAGCAAGGCACTTAGCCCTAAGGTGCTCTAAGGGAGACTGGCCCTGATGTAATTGATAGCTGACAAATGTAAGTTGCTCTGGATAAAACGGGAAGCCTAAACGGACAGGGCCTTAACTTAATCCCAGCTGCAATTATGAAGACATTCAGCACACACACTCAGATCTCACATGAGCACGTGCCAGTAGCTGGCTTTTCATCCAACTTATTAATGCGCGTTTAAGTTATGTGGACAACAAATGCTTGGTTGGAAACACCTGAAAACTCGCATCAGTCCCTCTTGATATGAATAATGCATAATGCGATTAAAGTCAATGGACACAGGTTAATTAGCATATTCACATTTACCTCGTTTCTATCCATAGACATTGTCCCTGCGGCATTATGTTTTGATCCAACAGCTGGTCGAAACACGTCATTTGATTAGCCTATTTTTTTACTCACATTACACAGTTGATGGAAACACAGACCAACATGCATATTCTTGAGCTGTATTTTTGTTAATATCAATATCTTTTTCAGGATTCACCAACAAACTAACCTATAATAGAAGAGCTTCCAAAACGAGATATCCACAATTCCAGTGAATTTTCAAAAATCTTTTTTTCAGATTTGCATACCAGATGAAATCAATGAATCTGCATATGGGTTGTTTTAACTTGACTTATCTTTACCTAATTACATCAACCCAACCTGGCTAATAATGCCTGGAATACACAGTTTAAAAACATAATTTATCAATATTGGTAAAAATCGAGATGGAGCTCTTAGTACATTTCAGAGGCAACATCCCCCTATGCCCCTGCACTTGGCTGCACTTCTGTTGTGTTACAGTAAAAGATTGTAACACTAAAATATCAAACTCATGGATGAATCTGTATGAGTTTCTATGAATTTTGCATGTGTCTCTTACAGCAAAAGGCTCAAAGCCAAGCAAAAGGCTCTGATGCTGCATGCTAGCATCGCATCCACCTACGCCAAGTGTCAGTGTAGACTGCTAATGTAATGCAGAGATTTAGCATTGCATAATCACCACACAAATGTGAGTGGCTAATGTATGTGAGAAAAAGAGAAAGAGAAAGAGAGAGAGAAAGAGAGAGAGAGAGAGAGGAGAGAGAGAGAGAGAGAGAGAGAGAGATCCATCATTTAGATGAATGGAAGGACCTCTGAAGACATGTCAGTTCTTGGTTACACTTAAAATGGTGCCACTGTGCTTTACACTTTTTCATGTACTTTCAACCGAATCTAGTTCTATGGGCCTTTCTAAGCACATTCTTTCTCTATGTACTTTATCCAGTTGAAAACATCACATCAAACAGATGGAGGGTTTTTGCCAGTAACTGGAGTTAGCAGATAAGCATTGTATTCAGCTCCTCTGTCACCTTCACCACTGTCTATAGCTGTGTTCTCTCTGTGCTGGAGTAGATGGAATCAGTAGCCCAATTTAGCTACATCTCTAAATCGTCATCTCTCTTGACTGCTTTCTGTGTTATGCTTTTTACATCAGCCTGTCTCTCTCTTTCTATCTCCAAATCTCTCTCTTTTTTGTCTTTTCTCTCCATACTTCTCTCTCTATCCCTCTCTTCCTCCTTCTGCTTTTGTGGAATGTGTGATGGATGAATAACGTGATGGCTACCTGTGTATCCCACCCTAAAATGTTTCTCTATCAGCTCTGAGGAGACACATCAACTGCTACATGGACCCTAAACACAATGGTGTTGAAGTGAGTGCGATGAAGTGGGGAAAGAGACACTGGGAAAATGGAGACAGAAGTGTGTGTGTGTGTGTGTGTGTGTGTGTGTGTGTGTGTGTACATATGTGTACCTATGCATGGGGCAAACATTTGTGTGCGTGTGTGTGAAATTATATACTCTATATGTCTCTATTTGCTCATCCATCAGTGCTGCTGTGAATCACCCACACTGCTGTGCAAATGGCCCAGTAAGATCCCAGCATGCCTTGTGTCCCTGTGGCCAGCAACAATCAATGTTTTTTATAGGGCGTGACTGAGGTGTGGGCTCCAACTGCATGAGAGATGAGGTAGGGCACGCTGCCGCAAATGATTCCAGGTCCACTACCTCCATTTCTCCAGAGAGATGCAGTGGGAGATTTAATATAATAGAGAGGGAGAGAGAAAGAGAGAGGGAGAGAGACAGAGAAAGGAAGGGTGAGAGAATACTGTTCTAATCTTTACTGATGCAATAATGGAGAAAGGAAAGGAAAACATGCAAACGTACATGGACTCAGATGTACTCACAAGCGAGCATGTCCACACACACACACACACACACACGAGCATGTCCACACACACACACACACACACACACACACACACACACACACACACACCACACACACACACACAAGCATTCACAAACATACACAACCACAAGTATGCATCAATCTCTCTCTCTCTGTCTCTCTCTCTCACACACACACACACACACACACACAGGAGTCATTTGGGTTTCAGCTGAGCCAATCCAAACAAGCGGTGAATTCAGCCACCTTGGAGCCATTTCTCTCCGCTCAGCATCCAGCGGTTCTCTTTACAATTACATTATAGTGAATAGGGGCTGTGGGGGAAATATATCAGCGTGCTGTGGAGGCCCTGTCAACATGTGAGGGCAACTTGAAAGATGAGAACACTGGTGACTGAACCCAGATCAGGTCCTCGTCCAGACCAATGTTTCAAGTTAGGTCAAGATGCTATTTGATTTGTCCACTTGGCTGAATGTAAAAAAAAATAACTACAACTACAAAAACAGATTTACAGGTCAATTCTTACCACTTCATTTCACTACAACTGAATAGACCTAACCTACTGGCGCTAACCACTGTAACATACAGTAGAACATGGAGTGGCTGAGCCAGTCTCCTTGGGAATTTCTTGACACTGTTATGTTTTAGCCTTGCCTTTAGAGATGAAATAGTAAAGATCACACATACACAATGCATACAGTACACCTGGTTTTGAACGATACAAAAGTAAAAGAGCTGAAATTGATGAGAAGTGGTTTTGTAAACATTCCATCCCTGTTATAAAGACAGTTTCCCGTTCCCCTACAAGGACAAGATTCTACATCACACATTCCTAAGTAAACCAAAGTCTGTATCCTGATACAGCCATCACAAATCTAGCATTTAAATTCATAACCTAGGTGCAATTACCTAAAACTTTATAATAATATGCTGATTATTATTATTATTATTACGATTGATTATTATTATTATATCTCAAGTAGGCCTACTGTCAAAGAAAAAACGCCAGCTGTAAAGTGCATCGCACATTCCGCAAAATAGCAGTTTAGCTCCGCTGTCAACATATCTTCACCAACAACACTGATGCGTCGCTTTCTCGGTGCTCTCTCGGATGCTGCATCAAGACTCCGAGGCTATCGCTAGAACAACAACGCTGTTCGTGTTTGTGACATTCTGGGCTACGTATTGTATTTTAAGACAGATGAGCAGGAGGCTACCTTACCTGACAACGATCGACTGTGTTTTGTGATGTTGGCGTGTAGCCTAATGCGTCCGTCCTCCGTTCGGACAGTGAGGGTGGATGCTCTGCCCAAGACACCTGCTTACTGGCCCGGTCGCCGAGATTGGCAATAAACCCCGGAACCTGAAGTACGAATACAACAGAGGCGCCAGCCCCGGAACGTGAATAGCAGCGCAAATCGTAGGCGCACCACTGCGGTTCTGCAGGAGATGAGAGTCGAGGCAAGACTGAAACCCCACCCGAGAATCGAGCGAGCTACTGATGACTCTACTTTATGTGCGTGTGTATGTGCGTGTGTGTATGCTTCAGTACCCGGGACAGCGACCCTCCCTTTCTGTCGATAGCTGAAGATTTCAACAGGGGGATAGAATATCGTGTACATGATTCCTTTATCACGGGCATGGGCTGCTGGCTGCGGTCCTCTAGGCAAGCAACGTGATGCTCTTATTATCCCTCGCCTTAAAAAGACTAACAAAGCATGAAGCCCATAGTGACAGATTTTTATAATTGACATAAAACCTTAAGCCACAGCTATCCATAACAAGGATGCCAACAGATTACATCTGTTCTAACTGTGCTGTGAATTTCAATCCTATTAGATAATAATCTGACCTCTGTGATAAAATAGCATGTTCATATTAGGGAGACTACATTTCCTCTGCTCAATGGTGAGCCAGTCACAATCACAATGATGAGAGAGAGCAAGAGAGAGAGAGAGAGAGAGAAAGAGAGAGAGGGAGGGAAGGCTGCCAGCACCTCATGTAACGTAATATTGACTGATGCATCTGAAAATCTGTGGCTTATAGAGTGGTCCTATTGAGAAAGTGACGTTACGTAAGAGAACATGGATGGCACACACACACACACACACACACACACACACACACACACACACACACACACTTCATTCCTCTGACATGCCAGCCAAAGCCTTTGATATCTGTTCTCTGTGTCGTACTTCTGATGAAGCCTCAGCTGCCCTGATGTGCTTTACAGTATGTATCTGGGGCTTTTCAGTGTTGAGGTTTCCACAGTAAAGTTCACATTATCTCATTAATATGGCTTAACTGTGATGCCATTCTGAGGTTTCTGAAGGTTTTTGAGGTCAGCTCAATGCTTTGATTCCTTTCCTGTTGTCCAGTCCGTGATATTCATGTTTGTGTGTGTGTGTGGAGACTCTCAGTTTCTGAAAGAGAGAGGGAGAGGGAGAGGGAGAGAGAAAGAGGGAGAGAGGGAGAGAGGGTGTGAAGGATAGGGATGGAGAGAGAGTGAGAAAAAGAGAAAGAGACGGAGGGGGTGGAGATAGTAAATGTTGGAGAGGATATAAAGGAATGCAAAAAGAATTGATTAAGAAAAGAAATTAAGTGTCAGTGTGTGTGTGTGTGTGCTGGGTTGGTGGGGGACAAACATCAACACAAAGGCAGCAGAAAGAGTCTGGCGCAAGAGAAAGAAAATAATAGACTTTCAAAAGGATAAAAAGGGCAGAAAACTTTTCTGCTTTCTGCTGAGCTCCTGTATCAAATTCGCATTAAACTCAATTTCACTTATTTCTGTGATGCAAAGAGTGATTACCCTCAGACAGCTGCAACAGTCCAGAGAGAGAGAGAGCGAGAGCGAGAGCGAGAGCGAGAGAGAGAGATAGAAAGCCATCATTGCCTGGTCAACACAGCGATTATATAAAAAAACAGCGTAACTAATGTCATTAGAAATATGCTGAAGGCGATAAAATCGTCGTGCAGCCATTATGGAGCCTTGTCGTCATTTGTACACCCCAGTTCCTTCTAACCCAATGCTGGGTGCTGGGAGAGAGGGGGAGAGAGAGAGGGGAGAGAGAGAGAGAGAGAGAGAGAGAGAGAGATGAAATCTGTGAGCTCAGAGTGTCCACACAGCCTGTGCTACTGGACAAGCTGTTGTCCACTCGGCCATAGGACTTGATGCCAGCATGCACGCACGCACGCATACACACACACACACACACACACACACACAAAACATCACAGATGATCCATACATGTGAAAAGGAGTGGCTTTTTTAGAATTGGCACCGTGTTCAATCACATGCTGGTTAATAGGGGATCTGGACTCTCCTTTGGTGACCTCTGAAGAGAATGTATGACAGTGGATGACCACAACATTACTCTGTGGTTACCATGGCTACATATCTTCAGTCAGAACTTTCATGATTACATCCATTACCCATTGAGCTAGTTTTCCATGGTGTAAACCTTAGTCCTCATCTGAAAGAGAACTTTAATGGCGATCTCCATTGAGAGAAATTGAGAAAGCTTTTAGCCCTGGACTAAATTTACAGGAGCAGCCATGACCTAATGGTTAGGGCTTCGGGCTTGTAACTGAAGGGTTGCCGTTTCAATCCCTGACCCCGCACCATGGCTGAAGTGCCCTTGAGCAAGCCACTTAACCCCTAACTGCTCTCCGGGCGCCGCTATAGGAGGCAGCCAACTGCTCCGGGTTAGTGTGTACTTCACTTCATTGTGTGCTGTCTGTGTTTCACTAATTCACGATTGGGTTAAATGCAGAGACCAACTTTCTCTCACGGGACCAAAAGAGTCTAGATTATTAGTAACAACATAGTCTGAACTACAGATAATAAGCCTCAGATCTTTTTAGCTGATCAGTTAATACAGATGTCCCTACACCTTCAACAAACAGTGCAGTTAAAAAAGACTGACAGACACTGAATACAGCTTTTAGACTATAGTGATTCTTATGTGACATTCTGAATTCTCAGCATTTGTGTAAATTCTGTGCAAATTGGGTATCTGATGAAGTTATTTTAAGACATGATTTGATGAAATCACTAACACACCATTTGGCCTAGTGTCTAAAGTTTCTCACCTGTTTGGTTAAATGCAGTGTTTCGGTTTGAATCCTCCTTTTGGTTTCTCAGGGGGGTGTTATTCATGAGCTGCAGGGGGCCTAGTGTAACAGACAACCGAGTGAGTGACAGGACCATTTCTTTCAAGCAGCTTCAGAGAGGCGAGTTGCTTTTTAGGCTGACTATTCTTCTTTTCTTATGCAGCAGCTCTGGCATCAGCTAAATTCTTTCTCCTCCATTTTAAATGTCAAGAACAGATTAACTCCCTCTATTAACCCCCCCCCCCCAAAAAAAAAAAAAAAAAATCACAACAAAACAGATCAAGACGAGAAGAGTGGCTTTCTCATGCTAATGTCGGAACGTGAACAAAAAGCGGCTGGAAAACTTGGAAATAACATTCTCTGCCTTGACAAGCCAGAAAGACACGAGTCCAAATACGAACAACTAATCTTCCTTCTCCGCGCTATCATCTGGGAGAGTGTGAGAGAAAAAGCGCGAGAGAAAGAAGAGAGAAGTGGCAGAGAGAAAGACTGGCGCTGGAGGGGAGTGAGAAAGCGTCTCTCTGCTCCGTCAGCTGGCTACAGTGACTACAGCAGGGGGATGCAGGCACTTGAGCGCTTGTCCAAATGCTGTGTGGCAGAGCCAGATGGAGAGAGTCGCATCCTGTCCCTTTACGCCAACGACCAGATGAAAAGCAGCGCGGTGATTAAACTGATTTTTTACACAAATAAACTCTGGCTTTCTCTTCGTCCTTCACTCACTCACTAACACACACTTTCTCTCTCTCTCTCTTACACACTTACACACACACACACGCACACATACTTTAATCTTCAAATCCCCGTTTCATCATTATTACATAAGGTTAAATAACTGATTCAGGAAAAAGTGTACATGGCTTAATTAATAACAAATGTGCAGTACATTTGGAAATGGATAAATGATAAAATGCAGTAACTGTACAAGACATTTGTCTTGCTCCTATATGGGTAAATAGCTTCAATACATGCACTTATTTCACAAACAAAATCCACAAACCAACATGTGAAAAGATGAACATATTTTATTCATTTTCTATTTCTCGATCAAAACATTCCATAAGTTTAACCCCCTAATTAGTGTCACAAAAAAGGCAAAATTCCTAGAGGAACATCAGGAACTCTTTAAGGCAAAGACCTATAATTTTCTCCCAACAATGTGAGAATTTAACAGAAACAGAGGAAACACGGCAAAACAAAACACACAAACAAATAATCAGAAAAAAAAAATTCAAGATTCATTCACAACTTGGGATGAGAGTGGCCATTTCCCTGATATTCTGTCATGTTCCCAAAGCCTTCAACCTCCCATTTAGCCTCTTCAGTAAAAGACCCTACACTACCATGGAGGTGAAGATTTGCTTTAAAAACATTGGCGCACTCTGACTTGACTCTCTGTTTAGGATGCAAATTGTAATATTCAAATCTTCTCATTACAGACTCTGTCTGATCAACACATCAAGGCGATGGGGGGGGGTTGGATGAGCTCTCACAGCCACTGGGAATACTGGAAATTCTTTGATGTTGTGTGCTAGCAGGAAGCCAGTCTGTGTCGTATGACAAAACTACTTGGAGAGCTGTTTCCGGCGAGTTCTCTGCAGGAATGGTCTGACATGGTACTCAACTGGCAACCATCCCAGATGGCACAGGCTACCATTCTAAAGAGGCTGCTATCCAGAGAAGGGCTGCAATTCCCACAGGCATAGTTGAATGATTACCACAAATGAATGATAGAGCAACCATCATTTTGAACACTCACTCTCTGCTAATGTCATGGTGTCTGCTCAAAGATGCCTCTGGGAAAAACAACCCGAGCACAGATTACTTCCCCTCCTGTTTAGTATTTGATGAGAGTCCAGTTGTCGGTAGCTTCTATTATTGTAATGGTTATGTTGCCCTGTTTTGGAGGTCTGGTGCAGGCAAGCACTGAGAGGGGCATGGGTGTTATGCCTCCTCCAACTCTACCAGTACGCCGTCAGGCTTCCCATGGGCCCCTATCCGCGGCTCCGCAGACAGCATGCGGATGTTCTTTGCTTTGAGAGCCAAGATGGCTGCCTTGATGTCATCAACCTGCATCACAAATAGGGAAAAACGTGAGCATTTAAAGCAAAGGAAAAGATGTATAAACTGAGCATTGTATCCTGCACCACAAGGTCGTGATGGAAACGCAAAATAATGAAGGTTTAAATGGTGTTTTTTTTAAACACCTCTGCTGACTGTGCAGCATTCACTCACCTCTATGCAGATATGATGCATCCCCCCGGATTTGTTCTTCTGAAGGAATCCAGCTATTGGGCTCTTTTCCCCCAGTGGATGCAGGAGTTCCAGCTTGGTGTTGCCCAGCTCCACAAACACTGTGTACACGCCATGCTCCGGCAGAGGCACGGTAGCGCTCACTTGGGCACCCAGAACATCGCGGTACAACGCGGTGGCCTTCTCCAGGTCGGGTACGGCTATGGCGACGTGATTCAACCTACCGAGTTTCCAGACAGAAGGTGGAACTCCTTGACGAAGTGGAGCGGATGAGGAGAAGGCTCTGAGGGACGGTGTCGTGTGGCGTAGGCTCATGCACCTGGAAAGACCTCTCACTGTAGAGACAACAATGAAAATATAAATATGTTGACACTAGAAAGATTTTCAGTGTTCCCTTGAAACATATGCAACATCCACAACATCAATGTTGCTAACTCAAACCAATGCATAGCATATAAAGCCGCAAGCAAAATCTTTGCAATGCACCTAGTCTGTCTGACAGTTATAAGACTTTGATAATACACGAGTTATCTCTCAGCAACCCCTACTGTTAGGCAGTGGTAAGGCAAGACATCACAAACATGTCCAGATGCCAAATGCCACATTTTAAATGGTAAAAATGACAGCGCTTTCTGCTTTTCTTCAGTGTACCATAGCATGACATTGGGATGATCAGTTCTTTCCAAATGCAAATTACAGTCAATATTTCCCTTGATTACGTTAAAGTAACCTGATGTAACACATGAAGCTAAGTTAGCAAGCTAAACACGAGTAGCTATGAAATCGCCATTATCGAAACAATTACGCAAACTTTCCTCATTACAACGTGTTACTCAATGATCAAAGCAAAATGTCAGTGAGCGATAATGAAAGATCTTACACATGCTTCGTGAACGCATATGAATTATGTATTTTGGTACATTACCTGCAACCTTCAGCAAGGGAGACGCCATGTTTCTGAAATAAACTTTGAAAACTACTAACACATATGACAGCAATTTTAAAAATGCAATATGAAATACGACTCTTCTCAACACCAGCTAAATACAAATATTTTTGATCAAGTCTCATAAAATATCAGTATAGCTACATAAGAGACTTGTTATGACATTGATGTTCGAAACTCTCAAATGCCCTGAGATAATGGGTTCCGACAATTCAAGTTTCCGGGGACGATATTTACTGTTACTCCCGGGTTCCCCATGTGAGAAAAACGATGGCGACCGGGGATACTAGTAACACGTTGGAGAACTGTTTGAACATTTTGAACAATAAAACTGCACATCCAGAACAATTTCTAAGGTGAGGCACACTTAAGGAGAAGCATGCTTTTATTGTCATTGAACAGTATCCGTAAGAAACAGAGGTATTGTGTTTTTCTGGGTGACATGCTAACTATTAGTTAGCCAGGTTGTAGTCATTTCTAACAACATTGGCAGCTATTGCTAACATTTTACTAACTTCACGTGTTGTTTTTTGTTTTTGCTGGTCTGTGGTCTGGAGATCGTAATGTAAGATTGCATTCTTTTGGCTGTCTTAACGTTAACAGTAAATGTCCAGTTGAGCAAGGTCGGAGGTCTAATGCCAGTCACAGAATCATGCTGAATAGTTTAATAGAGTGTTAGCCATACAGTTATATATCTTGTAACACAACTTTAGGTGAACAGAAAATGCCTATGCTAGTATTGAAGTTTGTTGTGCTACGCAAAGTTCTCATGTTGTTCATGAGTAATTAGCACAAGCCTAGTGTGTTTGTCCAAGAATAAATTGCCCCTCGGCAGTTGTCTCGGATCTCTTTTGATCTCATTTTCAGTTTGTGACATTTATCGTGATTGTTTGCACCACAGTCTCCAGGATGCCTTGGCAACAGACTTCACTGCTCTCACAAAGACTCTGTACGATTTGCACAAAGCCCAGCAACCAGTCGGCCTCAAGGGCAGTCCCCTGGACCTGCTGGTGGTGGAGAACTTTGACGAGGAGCAGATCTGGCAAGAGCTGGAGTTGCAGAACTCTCCAGTGCTCGAACAGTTTAAGGAGGCTGTGAGCCAGGTCACAGCGGACACAGCCCTTAGCATTTTAGCAGAGGCAGAGGAGAATGAAGATGTCAGTGAGGGAGATGACATTGGTGATGAAGACATTGATGACGATGGCGACGATGATGATGAGGATAAGGACATGAGTGAGGATGAGATGGACGAAGATGAGGGGGATGTGGATGACAACGAGAACAGTGCAGAACCCGGCAACGAGGATGAAGACGGATTCTCTGACGAGGACTCTGACTTGGACTTTGACGTGGATGCGTTAGAGAAGAAAGCCAAGCAGAAGATGAACCAGAAGGGTTCTGCTGTGAGGCTGCCCAAACCCAAGTGGGTGGAGCCCTCCGAGGTGGACGACAAGTTTTTCAAGCTGTCTGAGATGGAGGCCTTCCTGGATGACATGGACCGACGAGAGGGCAAGGACGACCAGGATGGCGAAGACATTGACTACTTCCAAGACCTGCCATCTGGAGATGAGGAACTAACCTTTGATAAACCCACATCATCAAAACAGCAGAAAAAGGTTGGATAACAGTTTTAGATATTGGAGTTTGTGTGAATTCCATTGTCCTTCTAAGCCCTGACTTATGCCAGTTTAAGGAGAAATCTGGTGTGAATCGGTCTATAGCCCTGTTGTTCCAGGCCACGGAATGCTATTCATAGGAAGTAGAATGTGAAAATGTTATATAACACAGACCTGGATGAACAGAACTATGGATTGATTTACACCAGATTTCTCCGTTAAGTATTTGAGGTTTCAGAAGCAAGGCAAGGCAAGATTTATTTATATAGCACATTTCATACACAGGGAAGCTCAATGTGCTTTACAAAGATATGTTAAAAACTAAGACTAAAGCCATCAAAACATAGAGAATGTCATGAGATAAGATCGTAGAGTAAAATAGCAGTACAATTGAGGAATAAAAAAGGTAAATAAAATTAGAGGAGAAAATAAATAGATATAGATAAAAAAAACAAGCTTACGCTCAGGAAGGACATTGGGATTTGGACAGTCACATATCAGTTTTCATTGTTTAATTTTCTCTTCCAGAAGAGCTCGCGGAACATAAAATACAAAGACTACTTTGACACAGCGGATCAAATGCCAGCTCAAAAGACAGCAGATGAGGAGGAACCTGATGAAGCTGAGGAGGAAGAGGAGGAGTTTGACGAAGAGGACATGGATGATGAGGAATTTGATGAAGAGGCGTAAGTCAAATCCACTCCTCCTGTTTCTTTTGTTTAAGATAAAAAGCATTTTTACACAAACATTTATAAACACTTAAAAAAATATAAATAAAATATAATATAGCAGGTTAGGAACATGTCTTTATTGGTTTGTTTGCAAGGTGGCAATCCCTGAAAGTAGATCAGATACATACACATAATACAAAGGCTTTATGATGCAACAGATTTTCCAAAGTTAAAGTGACAGTTTGGTGCCCTGTTGTACAGGCTTGCCGAGTGCTCTAGATTGGAAGGAGAACGAAAGAACTTGGAACAACACAGACCAAATAGTGAACCGGCAGCTGATGTTAACTGAATGGTACCGTGAGTGACGAAAGCGAAAGTGAACTTATGGTGCCATTGAGTTAGCGTAACCTGTGTGTTCGCAATTTGGTTTCTGTTGTTCCTAATTCTTTTGTTCTCCTTCCTGTCGTCAGCACTCAGCAAGCTCGTACAACAAGGCTATGACTAGAATGATGCTGAACCATCACTTTAATGAATAATTCGGTTAAATAATCATGATTTCAGTATTGATCAAAATAATCATGACAATCATTTTCTTTCCATAAGCGAGCAGCCCTAAATTATCATGGTTTCAGTGATTTGATTATGAATCTGTGACCTGTGTATACAAATGAGATGGGGAGGATTCAGTTCCTTGTGTTTTATGACCTTCCACACTCACTTGCAGGGATGACCTAGATGATGCGGAGAGCAGACAGGCCAGAGATGCTCTGAAGAGAGTGACCTTTGACCTTCCAGAGGAGAGCGAGGGGGAGGAAATGGAGGACATATTCGGAGGAAAATCAAAGACCTCCAAATCCGAGTTGAAGTCTTCGTTTGAGAAACGTCAGGATAAGGTATGTTCCACATGTACACATATAGAAATAAACAGTTTTTTTCTGTCTGAGAAGTATCAAGGCTACATTCACAATGCAAGCAGTTTATAAGTGTAGCGGACTTGGTTGCTTACCATTTTCATTTTGCCACGCATATTCAGAGGTTAGTACTTGTGTGCCGAGTGTGTGCCAAACCACATCGCACTGCAACCGCGGAGCAGCTTAGAAAATAGTTTGGGCGCAGTTTTCAGATGTTTGAACCAGGGGCTGGTAATAGTAGTGTTGTGCTGGAGATTTGAGGTGTGAATACAAAGGCCGCTTCAGTAACGGAATGCTTGCGGTGGGAGTTGGGCCTATGCGATAGTGTTAAAGTGGTAATGCCGGTAAACCGGTATCCGGTTTCCTATCAAACGACTTGTGTGTTGTGAGTTTTGGTGCTGAACGGGGACTGTTGATTGGCTCACAGATGGCCGAGCGGATTAGTGAGCTGGAGAACGCCGCACTGGAGGAGAAACCATGGCAACTGACGGGCGAGGTGACATCTCAGACGCGACCAGAGAACAGCTTGCTGGAGGAGGACGTGGCATTCGACCAGGCCTCCAGAATGGGTATGTGTGTCTGTGTGTCTGTCTGTCTGTCTGTCTCTCATCTCTCTTCCTCTGCCAGAAAATGTGTGCATTTTTCCCTTGACGCTCTTGCTAGGACATTTTACCATTTTTTGTCCTCTGTTTCACAGTGCTTAAGGTGACAATATTCTCCTGTAGTTTGCATTAGTCACAAACCAAGGCAGGCCAGAGATTGGCCAGATGTAAATATAATTTACATAAATCACTGTCAATATATCAACTGTCAATATTTCAGTTTGTTGTAAGATTCAAAGATTCGAACTTTATTGTAAATCTCAGCTCTAATTAAGGAAAAAATTGCTGTGGCTTTGTTAACATTTACCATAGGTTAGAGCGATGACTATGCGGATGTTTTAAGCTTTGGAATCTATGCATAGTTTCTTTAATTGTCAACTTATATATTTGTGTGGTGTGTGTGTGTGTGTGTGTGTGATAGCCCCTGCTATCACTGAGGAAACAACCATGCAGTTAGAAGAAATCATAAAGCAAAGGATAAAGGATCAGGTGGGTGTCAATATCAAATATCCATTCAAGCACATACTGTTGCTCTGAACCGATTCTCACTGGGCCTGAACTTGGTTACATTTAACAGATGCAATAGTAGTGCTAAAAATCTACCAATATCAATAACAGGCACATCAGCATGGGTGAAGCCGTGTAGTATAACAATATCAGGGCATTCATAATTTGTATCGTTATTCTTGTAGTCTCAAATCTTTGCCTTGTGCTGTGGTATTGAGTGTTATTGAGTATAGTGTGTGTGTGTGTGTTATCGGCAGGTGTTTGATGATGTGGTACGGAAGGAGAAGCCCAAGGAGGATGTCTTTGAGTACAAGAAGCGCCTGACTCTGGACCAAGAGAAGAGCAAGCTCAGTCTGGCTGAGGTTTACGAGCAAGAGTTCATCAAACTCACACAGGTAAGGCCCAGAACAGGTGAACATCCAGACCTACATAGGTACACTTGCGTAAAATCCTGGACTACCTCAGGATTTTGAGTGAGTTGTGCTGACTAAAGGTGGTGTGTTGGCGATTAGATGCCAACGGACAACGTAACTCCATTCTGACTGTTAGGGTTAGGGGTTCTCTGTGTGTGTGCGCATGTGTGTATGTACTTAGTTTGCTGTGACTTTGATTGCATTCTGACTGGATGGATGGCCAGTGATGAGGCCATCTTAAAAGTATAACATTATTGCGTGTGTTTTTGATGTCTAATGTCTACTTTGTTTTCACAGGAAAAGACAGAGGATGAAGAGAATCCAGCCCATGTTGAGATCCAGAAAATGATGGACTCCTCTTCCTGAAGCTGGATGCACTTTCAAACTTCCACTTCACACCCAAACCTGTAAGTAGTTACCATCTCGCTCCCATGAAGCCTGTGGCTTAAAGACATTCATGGATAACATTTGCAAATTGTGCTATAAATTCCTGTATAGAAATGCAGACTCATCAACAGTCTCTGGTTTAGTTGCATGTAAGTAGTTGCAAAGTATTAAACCAACTTTCTAGATTAAAGAAGTGCGTGTGTTCTCCTCTGTAGGCTGTTCCTGAGGTGAAGGTGGTCTCCAATCTGCCTTCTATCGCTATGGAAGAGGTGGCACCTGTTAGCGCCAGCGATGCCACGCTGTTGGCGCCAGAGGAAGTCAAGGTTTGCTTACTTATTGATTCTCCAAAAAGTAATAGACCTCAGTTGTGTTTGTCACTGATTTATATGTAAAATTTGTGAGCAGTAACATTTAACAGCATCGTCACTGCAAAAAAACTTGCGAAACTTGTCTCTACTAACTGTATTGACTGTCAGGTGAAAAATGAGAAAATGAAATGCATGTAAGACATTATAGATGTCAGTTCCTCTGCAATGGGGAAGCAACCAGAAGGTTCCTCAGTGGGAACCATCATGATTTCACTAAAGGGGATACCGATACGATGTCACATAACATCACAATCATGGGTTTCACTAAACAGGAAATAGATACGATGTCACATAACATCACATAAACTTTTTAATGATCTTCTGTATCAGCACATGAGGGCTCGACTCTGGTCTGCCTAAAGGGAGACCCTTTCGTGTCCCTTCTAGTGATTGCTAACCATCATCCATTCCAGAAGAGAACCGAACGAGTGTCTAAGTTCTGTTTCACCAGTAGTTCTTGTTTCCCCTCACAGGAGAAGGGCAAAGCAGGAGATCTGGTTGGCGACTCGGAGAAGACGGCCACGGATAAGAAGCGGGAGAGACGCAAGAAGAAGAAGCTGAAGCGCATTAAGATCCAGGAGAAAGAGAAGAGGCAGAAGCTCAAAGCGGCCAAACCTGGAGAGAACAAGAAGGCCTCCAAGGCCCAGGTGGCCGACACACTCAAGAAGCTCACCAAAGGAGGCAAAGCCAAGATCCTCACGGTCAGCCACGCTTGTGATCTCTTAAAATCAACCCTATTCTTAAGTATTCACTACTTTGATGAAATAGCACATGAGGTTGAGGTTGGTTACTGGTAAACTCAGGTTATGGTTTGGCAGCAAGCTGAGTGCCTGCTATATTGTACTGTAAGTCAGATTTCCAACACGTTTCAATGAGTTTCAGTTTTAGAGCTTTCAAAATTTCAAAAAGAAGAATCTTCTTGTTCTTTGAAGACAGATTTATGTGCCAGTTACTTATTTTGATTGTGTGTTTTAATTTTTTTTAACAGAACGACGGGATGGACAAGGCTCTGCGCTCATCGCAGGCCTTCTTCTCTCAGCTGCAGGACCAGGTGAAGACCCAGCTCAAAGGCTCCAAGGAGCAGAGCACCAAAAAGAAGAAGAATCAGAAGGAAATCTCTGGCAGCAAGCTCAAGTTATAGTCCACAGTGTGAACACTCTGGCTTATATGTACATGTACAGAAGAGTTTTTTTTTTTTATTGTTATTATTCTGATGACGTTATTTACTGAGTCTACTTCATCTTGTCATACGGAATTAAAGAGTCATCATGATTTGTAAATTGGTGCCCTCCATTTTTATGATTTAAGATCATTACACCACTGCACTCAGGAGTCTCTGTGAATGCAATTCCTGACATCAACATAATGCTAGTACACTTGTCACTATGCAAAAACCCGGTCTTTAAGTTTGTACTTAATAATGTTCAGATTCGCAGTGCCCTCCTCTGGTTAGTCCCATCGTAGCCACAAGGGGGTGACATTGTGCTGATGCATCCTCTCTCAGGGCACTGATCTAGAATATCTACAATACACCTGTGTGACTAAGTCAAAAATGTTTTCACACCACTTGGCTATTGTTTCCTGATTAAACAACATATTTGTTCTTAAGGATGTGCAATTACATGACTGGTTTTCCAGGTAGTTTTGTCTTATTTGGCAGACATGCCAGAGTGGACATACTGCATCAACATTAAGACAAACAAATATGCTGTTTAAAGATGGCAAACAGTATATATCTGCCTTAATGAAAGATGAACACAAGTTGAAAAGAAGATGAAACTGGTTTCAAAAGTCAAAATGTGCTTCCATTAGCAACAGTATTCGATATATCATTATTTGTGTTAAAATTAAAACACTTGGCAATATTTTGTCCACCTTGAAATAGCGGGTAATCTTTGTCCTATAAGAGACTCCTGAAATTAAAATTCACGAATTGGTACAATGGTTTGAAAAACTGCACAGAGAGACTGAAGACAATCAGTTTGAGTTAAATCTTTTTTTATTATTTTTAGCACTAAAATCTTAATTATGACAGTCACTGGCTTTACATAAAGACCCCATCCCGTTACCATAGTGCCCATCAGAGTTGCCATAGTTACACAATTACTACCAGTTCGCTTCCTGGTATCTGCCTATTGGCCATCATCACCTGGGAGCCAATCATCTCTTGTCACTTCCAGAACTTGTTACCCACAATTCTTTTTTGTTGCATTTCACACACAGGAAAATGCATGACAAGTCCCAGTAGACCCTGCTTAAGGTCACAGCTTATAGAAGTCAGCTAGAGTCTACCACTTCCTTCTCCCTAACGAAAGCCGTTTCCAAAATGGCATACTGCTACACTGCTTCTGTTCTCCAATATGCTCGTTTGACTAAATTGCGCGCTCAATTTACGACACGACTTACAAAGACGAGGGCTCTGTCTTGTACAACAAGCACAGTATTTAGTAAAAGAAGCACATGTTCTTTCAATGTAGAGATAAAGAGTGCACACCACAGACACTGTACATGTGGTACATATGCAGGAAGTAGTGCAGCAGTATAGCATGCCATTATAGCAACGGCTAAAGAGAAAGGGACAGGAAAAGCATAGAGGGAGGGATGGATGGAGGGATGGATGGAGGGAGGAGGGGGACTAAAACCCTGGTCTGCAAGGAATTAAAAAGGCACAAAGGAGTCCCTGTTATTTTCTTTAGGTTGGATTGATTTGTTTGTGTGTTTGCTTTTTTTTTGCAGCTGCTGAAATTCTCCATAAATCATATATAAATATCAGTGCTGTATATACGACCAATGGTGAGCAGAGGCATCATGCTAGGACAGCATGATTGCATCTACACACACACACACATACACACACACACACACACACACACACACAGACAGACAGACAGACACACAAACACCACACACACACACACACACACACACTCAACCATTTCCTTTAGTGGTGCACTATAGAACAGTAAAATTACAAGTAAACAAAACAAAACAGACATAAATAAATGTACATTACTTCATAGTCATAAGGGATGAGTAGAAGTACCAAATCAAACACCAGCAAACAGATGAAAACAATAGAAAAACCTAAAAATTCAAGCCAGTGAAACTGTACACATCATTATTCAGGCTAATCTCTATCCATGATGAGGGTACCACTTCCCATCAGCAGAACCACCTGTACTCGGATGGACATGGACACACACACACACACACACACACAACATGTCACTTGGGAGAGAGACACAGGGTTAAAGAGTTAAGCGTTATGTCCATGAGGTTCTGAGTTAGCACACACAGAAGGACACAGATGGCGCTCTGCAGTGCAGAGCAAACACACACACACTTTAATATTCTGCAGGGAACACACACATTCACACACACACACACACACACACTGTTGGCAAATCAACCAGCTGATTTGCTCAGCAGTCCTTGCCTAAGTGGATTTCTCATCGGGCAGGATCCAGCCAGCCCGGTTGGGGTCTTATATTTTACCACACAGCCTGAGTCCTATCTGCTTCTTCCCTTCCTCACACAGCTCATACCACACACTAGCTAGATAGCTATCCGCTCTTTTGTTATTGCTAACCCACAAACACGCACACACGCGCACACACACACACGCACACACACACACACACACACACAAACACACACAAACCCACAGGCCAAAAGAGGGATAAACACGCACACGGTTCATAATTTTGGTTTGTTAGTCTGGTGAACAGTAGCTTTGATGAGACGCTGCCAGCAGGTCAGGAAAGATCAAACTAGCTGTGTTAAAGATTAGCAAGAGAGAGAGAAAGAGAGAGAGAGAGAGAGAGAAAAAGAAAGAGAGAGAGGTGCTGTTCCACAGGTCAGATTTCTTATAATTATTAGCCATCACTTGAAGCTCCCCTCACTCCCTCCTCTCCGCATCAGAAGCTTGGCACTCCTGTTAATACCTCAGCAAATACAATTCAGCGGCAGAAACATTTCTGCAAAGACACTGCATTTCAGACTACTCCAGAGTTAAGAGGAGAGGGAGGGGAGGGGGGTTGGTAGCTGGGGGAGATGGGAGGTGCGCACTTAGCGGCAGTCCGTTTCCAATGATTCTGTGCAAAAACACGCCTGTACTCAACCAGAGACACACAAACACACACTAAGACCTCTTGACGAATCACGACCTCTTCCTCACTTCCTGCTTGAAGTTTCCCTCTTCCTCTGCCCATCGCCATCCTCATCCTCTCTTCCTGTACTCCGCCCCCTAAGGCTGGAGAGGAGGCGGGGCTTTCACGTGCAGCACGTTTTCAGAGCGTCTCATTGGCCAGCGTCTCCGTGGACAGCCAGATGCGGGCGCCGCTGAGCAGCTTGCTGAGGGGCGTGCCAAGCAGGCCGCGGCGGCACAGGTTGCCCACGGGCGAGAACGGAAACGAGGAGCTCAGGTACTCGGGCGTCGGGCAGGAGGCGGAGGGGAAGGGTGAGGAAGAAGAGGCAATGGTCGCCAGAGTGGAGGGTGGCGCGCAGAAGTACATTCGACCCTGGTGCTGATGCTGCTGCTGCTGTTGCTGGTTGTTGTGGTTCTCTGCCGAGGGTCGGGAGAGAGACTGGGGCCGTTGGGGGGTGTTTGGAGGAGGGCTAAGGGCCAAGCCTGGGCTGGGTAGGGGGAGAGCAGGGGCTAGCGCTGGGGCTGGGGGAGGGAGTCCACTGGGGGTGGAGGTGAGAGTGACGGAGTTGGAGTTGGAGTTGGTGGTGCTGTATTGGCGCAGGTGGTTCTGAAGGGTGTGGATCTCGTCCACCAGCAGAGAGAGCTTGTGGAAGGCGGTGACGGGCCCGCCGCGGGGGATGCGCGCCTCGGGGACCCAGCGCAGGAAGTAGAGGCGCCACAGGGGCAGGTGCGAGGGCAGGAGCTGGGGCAGCAGGAGGCCCTGGGGGTCGGCTGGCCGAGAGAGGCGCTCGCGTACGAAACGCTCGCTCGGCGTCTCGCACGGCTCACGGGACTGGCCCAACTCCGGACGCAGGCGCAGGACCAGGGAGTTCCGGCGCGGGAGCGCGTCAAGGTCCGACAGCTGGCCGTTCCGCAGGGCCGGAGGCAGACCCCGCAGTGTGGAACTGTAGTTCTTCTGCTGTAGAACAGACGAGCGGAACAAGACAGACTCGTCAATGGCACAAATCTGAAGCACTCACTCTCTCTGTCTCCACATAATATACAATTCCCAGGTCCTTGAGGGGGCTTGAGCAAAATCAAGAATCGAAAGCTTCAACTCACTGGTACTGTGTCCCTCTGACATTCTCAATTTCATTATCAATTTATCAATGCTGCCATGTTTTTCAGACTATTGGTAATGGGCCTTGCAGACACAAAATTTAAATGGATAACACAGCTCTACATGGTTTCCCTCATTCCAATAAGCTGCTATTGTCACTTTAGTGCTATAGGCTATATTATAGGCCTATGTGCTGATACTGAAAGCCTGTGTGGAACACCTTCTAAACAGTAAGGAACTGATAAGAGAATTGGTAAAGAACTGGACCGATAAGCAGAATGGATAATGGCACTGATATTGATAAAATTCTAACAATTCCTACCCCTACAGGTCTATGAACTGCACAGCAATATTGTATTTATTCACTGCCCCTTTAAGATTTAAGGATTTAAATGTAATAATTTAAGATTTACCATTTCTTATTCTAAGTTCTTTTGCATTCTAACTACTAAATACTAAATATTTAATTTTCTGCATCACTTGTTAAGGCTACAAAACTGAAACTTTTGGCTTGGAACTCCAAATGAAAACAAAAAAAGCAGCCACAGACCATTTGTTACGTTTGAATACAAATGTAAACACAACGCTCATGATCACCTTGGTGCGTTTGAAGGACTTCACTGCCCCGTTCTGCACACAGGTGGCGCTCTTGCCCACGTAGAGTGGGTTGTTGAAAAGGGTCTGGTCCTTAGGGCTGAACTGCTGGGACCAGTCCCACACCGGAGGGAAGCGCAGGGCCTGGTCTTGCCCAAGGGGGATGCTCTTACTGCGGGCAAAGTCCTGTGGGAGAAAGGGGGAAAAGGGGAACGAACCATCATTCACACGATCAGATGGCTGCCTGCATTCACGGGAATCCATTTTGGAGAACATAGTCAGTAACCAGTAAGTTCATAGGGAATGACTCATAGTGACAAATGATCTGCATCAAAGATGTGTGCATCAGGTTTTGGTTCGCAAATTCCATGCAAAAGAGGTTTGCTAGATTCCTCCATGAACAACGGGCTACAGGCATGCACTTATGTCAGTTCTAGAATAGAATG
>PYXC01000135.1:1117500-1127500 GCA_015244755.2 Tenualosa ilisha | reverse complement strand
CACACACACACACACACACACACAAACCACGGATTCCTGTAATTACACAAAAAGCAATGTAACTACCAGATGCCTTTCTTTCAAAAACTCTTCACAACAGACTCTCAAGAGACAACAAATGGTTGAAAAATGTCTAACATACAGACACTAGTACAAAAACAAACTAATCAACAAATCAACACGTCCCCCCAAAAACACACACACACACACACACACACACACACACACACACACACACACACACACACACACACACCTGGGTGAGACGATGTAGCCCTCATTGACTGAGCACACTCTCCACTCTGAGGCTCCAGTGCGCTTGATCTCTCTGTCCCAGTCTGACGGGCGGTCAAACAGTGGCGTCTGGTGCCCTCCTCCTCCACCAGGGTCCACTCCATTCACCCGCTCACCTGTTTACACACACACACACACACACACACACACACACACACACACACACACACACACAGGCACATATACATGCACACACGCACAAACAAAACACGGAGATACAAAAGAATCAATATCGACATCCAAGATCAAGATCACAGACTAAGGTCATGTTGCTCTTCAAAGAAGCATGAGAGAGTTTCAGTGTAAAACTAGGAAATCAAAACCTTCATCATCGGGTGGTGATTTTACTCCCGTAAGGGATAATGTCCGACAAGGTGTGCTGTTATATGGAATTAATGAACGAGGCGGAGGTGAGTAACTTCACAATGCCATAAGGCGGAATGAACTTGTCAGCCACAATGGAATCAGCAACAATGGAATCAACAACAATGGAATCGGCAACAATGGAATCGGCACCAACGGAATCAGCAACAATGGAGTGAAGTTCCACCGCTAAATTCATTAATCCCATATAACAGTACACCTCGTAGGCCGCTATCACGCTTATCACCCAGTTGCAACTCATGCATGTAAGGAATAAATGTAAATTTAAAACAAAAGCGTACAGCTCAGTTACAAAGAAACCTGTTCAGTTGCTGTACTACTTTCTTTTCACCAGTGGTTATCAGTAATAACAGCTGATTCCATTGTTGTTGACGAGTTCAACTGCCGTTTACTATGGTTGTTACAACTCATAAGAGCATTGATACAGAACGGTGAGTTTTTCACCAGATCTACTTCACAGGTGTGCGTTATACAGAATTAACACACACCCAGCCAGCCAATCAGAAATCAGTATTCCATTTCTCTGGTGATAAATTGTGATGATGCTGTGGCATTGTTTTACACCAATTTAAGGCCCAAACTAAATGGATGTTAGACCTAATGCACAATATTTCATTACAATTAAGACTTTTTATGGCCTTAAATATATATTTTTAAATTTGAGACTTTTTAAGACCCAGCAGAAACCCCGGATTATGTTATCACATGTTGAGCACACATACACCCAAAGCCAACAGACACACACTTACACACACACACACACACACAAACACACTTACAGACACTTACACACACGCACGCACACACACACACACACACACACACACACACACACACACACACACTCACAAAGTTGTTTTGCAACTGTGTATCCCCATCCTGTCCTGATGTAAGTAATGATTACACACTTCAGCTCCTGTAGTATTAAGTCTAACTGCGGTCACAGGTTCCATAACAGTCTGTTTTTTCCCCCTGCACTCAAGCCCATACTTGAAGGCCAGGTATAAAACACTGGGTGTTTCCGTATGTGTGTGTGTGTGTGTGTGTGTGTGTGTGTGTGTGTGTGTGTGTGTAGACCCAACATGTGTGCGTGTGTGTGTGTGTGTGTGTGAGTGACAGAGAGAGAGAGAGAGCCTGTGTGTGCATGTGTACAAGTGTGCGTGTGTGTACTGTACATGTGTAGATCACATGTGTGCGCACGTGTGTGTGTGTGTGTGTCACAGACCAGGCGCAGACCAACTCTGTACCACAACTTCTAACCCAAGCTTTCTTGCTTGTACTCTGCTCTGCTCTTCTGCCACAAATGACTGCATCAGGTGACTGGTGTTCCTTTAACACTTGAGTTGCAATCAAATATTTGACAACACACACTCCCTTTCTTCACACCCCCGCCTTCCTGTAGCACCTGAGTTGAGAACAACAGTTTGTCTACATTCTGGGTAATTTTTTTCTTTTCATGCCATAAAAACTTGTTAGGCCCACCCTTGAAGCTTCAGAAAACAACGCAGTAATTTACCACTTTACAAAATGCCTGACACCTTGTTTTGTTCAAAAAATTCCCTGAGTAAACTTGGCAGATAATACTGTAAATATAGTCAGGGACTTTCTGTCATTACAAACTGATTTCCAAGAGTTCCCCTCTCTGTATCTTGGCATCTTTTGGTTTCTTCCAGAGGGGAGATTTCACTTCCTGCAGTCATGCCCAAAAGTGCTGACACCAGAAGCTGCTGAATAAGCTCCTCCTCCTCCTCGGCATTTCCCTCCCTGCCAGTTCTCTTACAAATCCTTTCATCTGGAAACCTCTGCGGGGATGACTGGGAGCAACTTACTACTGCAATTACCAACAGTGACGATAAAGGGTTAGTGGCTATTTCCAGGTGAGGGGACACCTCTCGTCTGTGGACACCTGTGGTTACGGTGATGGGGGTCAGTGTGTGTTTTTCCCCTCCAGGTGAGGGGCCTTGTGGGTGATAAAGTGAGCTTTACTTGTTTTGTGGGTTGTGTGGGTCATGTGGGAGGTGAATGATCTTTGCAGTGGAATTGCATGGTGTGTGTGTGTGTGTGTGTGTGTGTGTGTGTGTGCGTGCGTACCTGAGGAACTGTAGAAGCGGCTACCTGCATATTCAAAGCCAAACAGCAACTGGGGGTCTGCAGGCTGAGAATAGTGTGCGATGGCCAGGCAGACCTACAAAACACGTAAGCACACAGAGAGATGTGAGAGAGTGGTTAGAACATTCACAAACAAACAGAAACACCTCAAGATCAAGATCACACCTCACACACAGACACCAGTATATACACACACACACACACACACACACACACACACACACACACACACACACACACAAATACACAAATAATAACAGGACTTTCACCACAGCACCAACTTTAGACAGGAAGCTTCAAACTGCTCTCTGTGGTACACCATGGTCAAAGCAGATGTGTGTGGTGTGTGGTGAGTGTGTGTGTGTGTGTGTGGGATCAGAGCACAGATGAAATGCCTTGACTGTTTCCTGTCAGAGAAAAACGAATCGAGCCCTGGGCCTCCAAGCAGGGTCATGCTCCTGTCTGAGGAGGCTATTATCCATGACCAGAGTTTATGCTGTCTGTGTGTGTGTGTGTGTGTGTGGTGTGTGTGGTGTGTGTGTGTGCGTGCGCGCACGTGTGAGTACATGAAAACTGGTGATGGGATATTGTGCATGACTCCTTGTGCACATCTGTGTGTGTGTGTGTGTGTGTGTGTGTGTGGTGTGTGTGTGTGTGTGTGTGTATGTCTGTCAGTCTATCTGTGTGTGTGTGCATGTGTGGTTCTAGGGTGCCTGTGCAGCAAAATTTTAGTTCTAGAGTGGGAAACAAGAGTGTTTTTCCACAGAACTCTGGGTTCAGCAAAAACCTCCAGCATCATTACCAGCTGTGTGAGTGTGTGTGTGTGTGAGTGTGTGTGTGTGTGAGTGTGTGTTTATGTCTGAGTAAGATATGACATGATGAAACATCACTACGTCTGCAACAAGGCCAACTGCATTTTGGCAAACAAATGCTATTGCCACTAGCATAACATCAAATTTGCACACTCTGTTTCACACAAACACACACTCCCCTTTTCTCTCTCTTGCTCTCTCTCTTTCACACACACACACACAAACAAACACAAACACACACCACACACGCGCACACACACCGCACACACACACACACACACACACACACACCATGTGCTTGTGTTCCCTGCCTTGTGGAGCTGAACATAGGCCACGCTTCCAGAGAACAGTTCTTCCAAAGTCTCTGTCTGCTTTTATGAAACTGCAGAAGACAAACTGCAGTCATCTTTCCTCAGTTAGTAGTGACTCATATCGTACTCACTCGCTTAAAACTCCCTTCCCTTCTCTCTCTCCCTCCATCTCTTTCCCATCTCTCTCTCTCTCTCCCCCTCCTCTATTCCCTTCTATTCTTTCTCTCCCCCTCCCCTGTCTCTCTGTTCCATCTCTCTCTGTCTCTCTCTCTCTCTCTCTCTCTCTCTCCCCCTCTCTCTGTCTGATTGATGGCCAGTGTGAAACATGTCCCCTTACAGCTGTGTTCACTGCAGACACAAACATGGCCGCCCTGGAAGAGGATCTAGCACTTTCTGCCTGCTGCTCCCAACAGGGTGGCACTTTTTGCAGTCACACTGTCCAGTAAGTCAGCGGAGGGGTGCACACACACACACACACACACACACACACCACACACACACCACACACACACACACCACACACACACACACACACACACTCTCTCTCTCTCTCTCTCTCTCTCTCTCATGCCAGAAAGAACAAGAAAGAGAACAGAAAGAGCTTAGTGAGTTTTCTCTTTTTCAGTGTGTCTATGTGTGTGTGTGTGACTGACAGCCTGGCAGGGTTACTAGAGAGCACAATAAGTCTATTCAGTGGCTTTGAGTGTAGTATAGTTGTATGTGTGTGTGTGTGTGTGTGTGTGTGTGTGTGTGTGTGTGTGTGTATGTGTGTGTGTGTTGAAAGTATCCATGACAGAAAGAATGTCTGCAAGCGAGTGTGTGTGTGTAGTTGCACGAAATTGGTGAGCATGCGAGCACCAAGTCAGAAAGGCTGCAAGTAGGTGTGTGCATTTGAGTGTGAGCGTGAATGCAACACAACAGTCAAAATTCACAGGTTACTCTAGACGAGTAGGGCAAAAAGGCATAAATGTGTATGTGTGTGTGTGTGTCCATGTGTCAGTAGCACTGTGTCAGTCACAAGCGTGTGCGTGCATGCGTGTATGTGTGTGTGTGTGTGTGTGTGTGTGTGTGTGTGTGTGTGTGAGTGTGAGTGTGTGCAGCTCTGTAATTTCAACGTAATAATCACAGTAACTGTAGTTAGGCTTCTTGCCATGTGTCCAAAGAGCAAAACAAAGTGAGCAAAAGTCCCAGTCTGAGGGAAGAGAAGAAAACAGTAATCAGAAAATAAAAAGACAGGGAAGAGGAAAGGGGGATCATGATGACAAGAGAAGAGTGTGAGTGAGAGAGAGAGAAAGAGAGAGAGAGAGAGAAAGAGAGTGAGTGAGTGAGTGAGTGAGTGAGTGAGTGAGTGAGTGAGTGAGAGAGAGAGAGAGAGAGTGTGAGTGAGTGAGTGAGAGAGAGAGGTATGTGTGTATGTGTGTCTGCAGGCATTTCAATAAATCTCTACTAAGCAAGCCAGCTGTGCGTTGGCTTTTCAGTGCAGTCAATTTTCATCTCCTTCCCTCAAACACAGACACACACACACACACAGACATAGACACACAAACACAAACACATAATGTATCACAACAAGTTTCACTGGTCAAGAAGAGGGGACCATTACAGCTGAGCTGATGATGGAAGGTTAACACAGACCAGACAGGCACCGCATGCAACACTGCTGATGTCTCAGCCTCTGCTCAATGTGTTACAGGTGCTGCTGAGACCAGTCTTTCACTCACACTCTCACACACACACATACACACACGCCTCCCTTAGCCCTCTTGACATCTGAAAATCATTCCCATGTGGTGACCAGAGGGGGCAATTTGAGACATGGCAGCCAAGCACATAGTGTGTGTGTGTGTGTGTGTGTGTGTGTGTGTGTGTGTGTGTGTGTGTGCGTGCGACACAGATACAAAGTTGTTTGTGTGTGTATGTTTGTGTGTCTGTGATCAGAATGCAAGCATCCTCAATGGGGACTTTGTTCCTCGTACTTTTTTTGTGGCTTACACAGTTTGACTTGCCATTGTATGTCCCCTCTCTCTCCCTCCTTCTCTCTCTCTCTCTCCCCCCCATCTCTCTCTCACTGCCTCCCTCTCTCCCTCTCTCTCCCTCCTTCTCAGCCAACAGGTCTGGAGCGGGTATGGCCTGGTACCTTCAGCATCCAGTTTCTTGTTTTGCTCCCTCTCAATCTCTCTCGCTCTCCTCCTCTTTCCTCGGCTCACTTTTTCCACTGTAACAAGAAACTGTTGAAACTGGGGAACTCCAGGTGAATGCTCCACTACTCTCTCTGTCTGTCTGTCTACATTCTCTCTCTATCCCTTGCTATCCCGTCCCCCCCCCCCCCAAAAAAAACTTATTAAAATGACATACGATAAAATATACTGTCCAAGCATTCCATGGAAAAGCAAAAGCAAAAAATAAATAAATAAATAAAATGTGTGTCTTTTTGGTCTCTCTCTCTCTCTCTCTCCCTCCCTCCCTCTCCTTGCTGTGTGTACCGTCTCCTCTTAACTCCCCCTCCCCTTGTGTGTGTGTGTGGGTGTTAGAGGCTTTCCTGCCTGACGGGGGGAACCCTACCCTTTCCTCTCTTCACAACGTAAACAATCCATCCTAGAGGGAAAAAAAGGGGTTATGGGAAAAAAAAAAGAGTGTGACACAGCGGCGGTGACTAACAGTCATTCCTCTCTCTTTCATGCCAAAAAACACCGCTCCGTTGTGGGGAGCGTGACGTCAGCGGTCGCAGTGGATTCCACAACAGGGCAGACGTGAGTCAGACGCCAGAGCTCCCAACATCCGTGCTCTGTAACCCTTCGCTCCGTTTCCACACATGTACGCCGTTGCTGGGCCAACGTTGTTGTTGTTGTTGTCCTGGCAACGGGAGACGCGTGCATGCAGAATGAGTCATGAAGCCGACCCCGCTTTGAACCACCCTCCCAAAACGCCGTCGCATTCCTCCTATCTAGATAAACAACTCTGGAGACACACACACACACGAGCAGTCTAAGGGTTTGCATTCTGCATCAAATCTAGTCCACTCTCACCACTCTCCATTCACACGCTCATCTGTAGACACACACACACACACACCACACACACGGACACACACACACACACACACACACACACACACACACCACACACACACACACACTCTACTTTCATACAAGGAGCTACTAAAGTGACAAAAGCAACTCAAGGAATAGAATTTCCATCTCCAATCCAACTGTCCCAGGAAATGCTAACAACATTCTAACTTCATCTTTGCATACTGAATCCACGGTGCATTCTTTCTCTCCCACTCTCTAAGATCTGATCTGATAGTTTTTTTTATACTATGCAGGCCTACTAATGACTTGGCTGGTGTGTGGCTCTTTCCTATGAAAAGAACTCCATCATGCCCCACCTGTCACGGTTCTATTCCCCACCATTAAGCCAATTTAAGAGCCAAGAGCTTAACATGTCCTATCTTAGCAGTTTAGCTTGGTTTAGCATGCAGGGCCCAACATGGTGGCATGGGTAGAGAGCACACTTGTTATTCCTTATTCCTGCATATCAAAGTCTAGCTGAGCAAGATGAGACACTTATACAATGAAGCCCAGTTGGCTATTTGCAGGCTAAGGCAGCACATGGTAAATGTAAGAGAGGCATAAACTGCAAATCTCTCGCATAAAGTAGTAGAAAGGCAGCAGAGGACCAACCTATTCATCATTTAGCAACCACTCCTCAGTCCTCTGTGAGTGCCTGAGTGTGTGAGTGAATGAGAGTGAGAGTGTGGGCGTAAAAGACTGTTTGCGAGTGTGTACTGTATTTGTGTGTGTGTGTGTGTGTGTGTGTGTGTGTGTGTGTGTGAATGAGCGAGTGACTGAGTGAGTGAGGGCGTAAAAAAGACTGTTTGCAAGTGTGTACTGTATTTGTCTGTGTGTGTGTGTGTGTGTGTGTGTGTGTGGTGTGTGTGTGTGTGTGTGTGTGTGTGTTGAGCGTGAGAGAGAGAGAGAGAAATTACAAAAGAGAAAGTTTGTATGTACATGTGTGAGTATGAGTGTGTGTGTGTGTGTGTGTGTCAGCAGAGAGAGTAATGGACCTCAGCTGCCAGTGACTCAGACCTGAGAGGATCAGATAAGGAGTCAGACTCCAGCACCACAGGCCCAAATGTGTGTGTCTGAGCTGAGAAGAGCAGTGGGTAAAGACCAGGACTCCAGCATCACAGGCTGGACCATTTGCAAATAGTTGTCTTGTTCTGTTGTAGAACATGAAACAGGAACACACCGTGTGCTTGCGTGTGCGTGCGTGTGTGTGAGAGAGAGCGAGAGAGAGAAAGAGAGAGAGCGCATCAGAGCCAGGAGTAGAGATTGGACTCCAGCACCATGGGCCCAGCACTACTCATACACCACTAATCATACACCCACAAGATGCCAGAAGCAACACAAAACAGGAAACAGGACTGCGCACACACACACACACACACACACACACACACACAACCACCTGTTTGTACAAATACACAGAAATCAGCGTCGGCGCACACACAGACACACACACACAAACACACATTTTCTTGTTTTTGTGCACTACAAGAGAATCGCTTTCCTGCACCCAATGATTCTCTGGATTACGCCGCATGTTTGTGGGGGCTGGGACACACACACACACACACACACACACACCACACACACACACACACACAGACACACGCACACAGAGGGCAACAGATGGGAACAGACGGGAGAAACAAACAGAGGAGACGACACCAGAGAGACAGAACCCTCCACAGAGAACACAGAAAACGACTCAGAGCCAAGAGAACAGGGGAGAATGAAAAACAGATACACAGATGGACACACACACACACACATACACACACACACACACACACACACACACACAGGATGAAGAGACAAAAAAAATGGTACATCGAACACACATCACCAATACACAAACATACATAGACAGTGGATTCATACATACAAGTTGAAACACACACACTCTCTCTCTCTCTCACACACACACACTAAACTTTATCCAAGCTTTCACACATTCATGCCCACTCACTCACATACATCAGCACCACCACACACTCCCCACCACATACACACTCCCCACCACATACACCCACCCACCCACACACACTCCAAAAGGCAAAAACAGCCACACCATCTGAAAGAGCTCATCAGGGAAAAGGAAAAGAGGGGGGGGATAACTCAGATAAATACAGCATGTGCTGTCAGAAGCGTGTATCCTTGCCCCCTTAAATATATACACACACACACACACACACACACACACACACACACACACACACACACACACACACACAGAAGCAACCCACCCCCCCACACAAGAAGGGAGGACACATAGACAGAGCTATTCTGGACCTGACAGACAGACAGACAGACAACACACACACACACACACACACACACACACACACACACACCACAACCTTCTGATGTACTCATGGACGGAGGACACATAGACAGAGCTATCTAGTTGACCCAACAGACAGACAGAACACACACACACACACACACATAAAAGGAAGAGACAGAAAAGAGAGACAATCATGTGGAATGTAGGTGCTGCACAAGTATGGAGGAAGAGGACAGGAGAGAGAGCAGAAGCCCTGGCCTGACTCCAGACTCTCAGTCTTTAGTAACACTTGAAAAAGACTCTCACAGCTGCTATGTGACGTTTTTCAATTCTTTCGAGTCATCTTGAGCACAGATTTGCATTAACTCGCATTCTAGCCTAATCTAATACAGTGGACACACACGTGGTAGAAGGTGAAGTTATGGCAGAGCCAGCCAGCCAGCGCTAGGATGTCTGCATGCCGACTTCAGCAGATATCTGCACAACGTGATACTTAGGCGTTTCTGATGTTACATCAACGGGGTCATTTCTTCCCGTTCTGTTGTTGTTTAGACGTTTGAACTTCAAAAACACGCCACAGCACTTTTAAGGCTGACATGAAATGAAGTGTGAGCCAGCTCGGAGTAAGGCCGGGCGCTAACCCTCCACAGCTCAGCATTCCCTCAGCACTTCCTCCTTACGAGGAATTCTGCAGGGTCTTACTGGACAATCCTCTTACACACTAATCCATCACGCAGC
>PYXC01000135.1:1110000-1112500 GCA_015244755.2 Tenualosa ilisha | reverse complement strand
AAAGTGTGGAATGCAGCTAGAGTGAATCCCTTCTACCTAGAGCCTTGAGCTGCAGGCTAGTGCTGTCCAATATGTAGGGCACCATTCTGTTAACCCAGACTGCTGCTATATTAACCTGCTGGCGTATGGTAGCCTAACCCAGACTGCTGCTATATTAACCTGCTGGCGTATGGTAGCCTAACCCAGACTGCTGCTATATTAACCTGCTGGCGTATGGTAGCCTAGAAATGAGTTTTGTTTGCGGCAAAAATGCCTCAAATGTCAGTGGGAGCAGAAACGGCAGTGTGTGGAGATTTGACTGCAGTGGTCGAAAGCTGGGGCAGTATGTGGGATAGAGGGATGGAGAGTATCAGTGGCGAAAGATGGTCTGTGTGTGTGTGTGTGTGTGTGTGTGTGTGTGTGTGTGCGTGCGCATGTGTGCGTGCGCATATGTGTGCATATGTGTGCATATGTGTCGACTGTCAAGTCCCCAATGATGAAGAGACAGCTAACATCAAGCGTGTGTCAGAGTGTGTGTCTGAGTGTGTGTGTGTGTTGATGAAAGGATCTGAGAAGATGTCACTTGTGGCTTTTCGAGATGCCAACAGCTGGCCTCACATCATCGGACCAAAAAAAAAACATCAGAGGTGACTTCAAACACTTCGAAAAGCAAGAAAAAAAGTTTACTGCTTGAAAACAACCAGATTGCATCTGTGATCGAAACTGCTTGTAAATCTGCACACAAATGTGGTTTGTCCCCATTTGTCTTGGCTGTTTGGTGTTTATAAAACAAAGAAAGCTCAATCTGATAAACAGGACTAAGTCTGCCTCAGTCTGAAGGTGTGTGATGTTATCACCAACATATATACCAAAATCGAAAACAATCTTTATCATTTTTTCTGAAACTTTGGCACTGGCTAAGCCTAAAACTATACCCTTGAGGTGCGCTTTTATTTGATGGATGAAAGTTTGTTTCAGATTGGCGGTAACACCAGTGTATGCTAGCAGCAAAGTCAAGTTTAACTGGATATTATTACCTTCTGGTGGGCTTACCACAACGCTACAGAGAAGGCTTTCTTTTTTATCACTGTAGGAGGCATACCAAAACACAATGAACATAGACACACACACCCACGGTGACACACACACACACGCACGCACACACACACACACACACCCTAATAAGTCACCTGAGATCCACCTTTTCCACCTGACACTGGGTGATCATTGACGTGTTTCAAAGAAGTAACCTTACAGAGGAAGCCACACACACGCACGCACCACGCACACACTGCACACACACACACACACACACACCACACACCACACACACACACACACACACACACACACGTCTAGTCTATAATAATGCTCAATGAGTGATGTGCAGGGGACTGTAGGCCTAGTCAGCTGTGGGCCTCTAGCTAGTATTACATGGTTCAGTAGGCCTGGTCTAGCCCATCTCTTGACAGACAACAGCTCCTCTCTCACACAAGGGCAACAGGCCTTACTGGAGAATAGGGAT
The DNA here is from genome assembly GCA_015244755.2 of Tenualosa ilisha. Lineage (NCBI taxonomy): Eukaryota > Metazoa > Chordata > Actinopteri > Clupeiformes > Clupeidae > Tenualosa > Tenualosa ilisha. The sequence continues at coordinate 1,110,996 of PYXC01000135.1, read as the reverse complement.
GGAGGCCAAGGTCACTGACCTAAGTTTAAATCCGCTGAGATCAGCATGCAAGTCAGAAGACAAACACATACACACACACACACACACACACACACACACACACTTGAGCACACCCAGACACACTCATCTGCAGGCAGGCATGCATGCATGCAGCAGACACAGACACACACACACACACGGCATAGGTCTGGATTAGAATGTGGGAACAACCCTGGTGACTCAGAAACCAGCCCTTTCACTGAATGTGCACTTAAAGGATGACTCATCAGAATATTCTGGAAAGCAGCTGAATAAAAAAAAAAAGGGGGGGGTAGAAAGAGTGTATGTGTATGTGCGTGTGTCTGTGTGTGTGCGTGTGCGCATGCGAGAGAGATAGTGAGAGAAAGAGAGAGAGAGAGAGTGAGAGTGATTGAGAGAGAGCTTCTAATACACCTCCCAAAATGTTGCACTATAGACCCAATTACTTTCAAACTGCTGTTTGCTGTTGTTTCAAAAGTATGAATTGGACACACAGCATAACCAGGCCTAAATGCAGCCTAGGCACAGTCGGTTCCTGTCCAAGTATAGCACAGACATGTATTAATGGATACACACCCATACACTAGCCAACCGGCCCATCCCAGAGACATCCTTGGCCAAGAGGCAAGAACACGATCAAAATGACAATCAAATATGCCACTGATGATTACTGTGCTTAGAGTGCTTGACAGCTGTTAGCTTGTAGCTTAACACCAACATGCCATGACACTTGACTACAACAAAACATAGGCTAGTCAGCAGAACTGTGCTTGGTTTCTGGGAAGGAAGACAATTACAGATTGCGGTCAATGCGGTCCTATTTGATTCAGCAAGTGTGCGTGGACACACACATGCACACCTCCTGATGATCTCACTCAAGACTCCATTATGGAACCAAGTTGCATGTTCTATTCCATTGTGGAACTCCGTTCTGGAAAGAGTTCAGTTCTGTTCCATTTCCTGCCATTCCACCACTAA
>PYXC01000135.1:1105000-1107500 GCA_015244755.2 Tenualosa ilisha | reverse complement strand
ATACTAACCAAGACAGAGCAACATAACACGTCACAATGGGAGCAAACGTGGAAAATTCCCGTCTGCATAAGTGGGAGTGACGTCACAATATAAAATTTTCAATGATCATTTGGATCAGCGTATGAGAGCTTGACTCTGGTCTGCATAAAGGGGACCCCCCATCCCCACCACCCATTGCTAAAATAGAACACAGAGCTAAACAAACGTCTGTGCCTCTCGCTCCGCTTTTCTGTTAACCATGTTGGATAACAACTCAGCAAGGGACCAGAACACTGCTGCACTGCAGGACAGACAAACAACCAGCAGTGACAGACACACAGACAACTGAATCTCATGACTCCTCAAGGTCAAAGTCTCTTTCCCTGCCACATACCTGCAGCAAAGGGCCTGTGGATACATGTGTATGTGTGTGTGTGTGTGTGTGTGTGTATATGTCCCTGCAGTGCAGGGCCTGTGCATGTACGTGTGTGAGTGTGAGTGTGTGTGTGTGTGAGTGTGTGTGTGTGTGTGTGTGTGTGTGCGCGTTTGTCTGCAGTGCAGGGTGTGTGTATTGCAGAGGGCAGGGCTTCCACAGACTTCACTGTGCTTAAGGCAAAGACCTTTATCCTGTGATTGCCTATGAGTGAGTGAGTGAGTGAGTGAGTGAGTGTGTGTCTGTGTGTGTGTGTGTGTGTGTGTGTGTGTGTGTGAGAGAGGGAGATCTAGACACAGACAAATGACTCACAAACCGAGCCTTCTAAAGCATTTCTTCTCCTTGGTCAGCATCTCTTGCCTTTTTTCTCTGAAAAAAAGTCAGAAGTTCTTCCTGCTTACTAAAACACTGTCAGGAAAGGTCCAATAACATCAGCATAGTGACCACTACTCACACACTCACTCTCTCTCTTTCTCTTTCTCACTCTCTCTCTCCATTATTTGCCATTCCCCTATAGTTTCTCTCTCCTCCTCTCTTTCCCTTTTTGTTTAGTTTTCTTTACTTCTCTCAGTGTTTCTCTGCTTGTCTCTGCCCCCCCCCCCCTTTTAGTCCCTGGCCTGGGAAAGTGAGGAACCATTAGCTGAAATCACCTGACTCCAAGGCAGCAAATAAACTTTAATGGTCTTTCACTTTCTGGTTGCAACACAAGGACACAATCGTAAGGACACAAAACGTAGTGAGCAAGCAGGCACACACACACACACACACACACACACACACACACACACACGCAATGTGCATCACACTCACACATACATTAACAATCCACTCAAATGTTCTGAAGTACTTAAACGCGGCCCCAACCAAATATCTGTATTCTTTTTACACACACACACACACACACACACACGCACACACACACACACACACACACACTTTCTCCCTCAGGTTAAAGTCACAGTGGGGCTTTAGCAGCGAGATGAAAAGGGTCGTCTATATGAAAGCCAGGTGTGGAATCCCTGCACGTGTCACTTCATGTTGCTGTAACACGCCATCCTCCTGCCTAGTTGAATACCCCAGAGAACAGCAACACACCCTCGACACTTAACCTCTGTGTGTGTGTGCGCCTCATTTTTGTTAGTTTGACAAAAAACAAGACAGCCCTATCATGTGTTGGGGAGGGTGAGTGTGTGTGTGTGTGTGTGTGTGTGTGTGTGTGTGTGTGTGCACATGCCTGCATCTGGGCGTCCAAGTGCATGTGTTTTTTTTGGTCTTCTAAAAAACAAGACAGACCTACCCTACCGCAACTTAATCATCTTCAAGAAGGAATGCTGAAAAGATCACGCCACTCCCTAACCAACTTCAACACAACAGGGCCGAGGGACACCTAATAGCCAAGCTAGCGGAGTCATTTCAGTATGTTCACTTGTGTACGTACACTTGTGTAAGTGCAGAGAATGGCAGTGTGCAGGAACACTGCCAATCACAGTCAAATGGAACTCACTGCACTGTTGGCTCTTAAACCAATAGGAAGATTTCAGAAGGCTACAGCACAGCAGGATCAAAGACAGACGACCGCTTGGGTGTTGCCGCGGCGTTACCATGCCGACTGCAATTATGTGCGCTGCCGGTAAATAAAACAGCACTGGAGCTGCTCCAGCTGTCATCACTTAACTCTGTGTGTGTGTGTGTGTGTGTGTGTGTGTGTGTGTGTGTGTATATTATATGTTTCTCACATGCATGGTCCCTTTCTCAACACACACACACACACACACACACACACACACACACACACACACACACACACAGACAGACACAGACAAACACACAGACACAGACACAGAGTCAAACAGAGACACAAACAGAGACACGGACAGAGACAGAGACCCATCTCCACCCTTGCCACACCAGCTGGACCTACTCAGCACAGATAGACCAATGTTACCATAGGGCAAGGCAGGGGCGGAGTTAGACTAATGTTACCACAGGGCGAGGTGGGACAAGGACAAGATTCGAGACGAGTTCCCCCAGAAGACAGACAGACTTCACAGAAAACTGGACCATCAACAGAACAGCCTTTTCCAGATT
>PYXC01000135.1:1075000-1100000 GCA_015244755.2 Tenualosa ilisha | reverse complement strand
GAGGGTGGTGTTTTTGTGTGGGTCAGCGTGTAAAAGAGGGAAAGTATGCACGGGGCATCTATTTTGGAAACAGGGAAGGTCCATCTTGCTCTGCTTAATTATAAAGCAAGAGGGAACGCCTCACAGACCAATTACTGCAGCTGGGGAACACAGCTGTTTCTCCAGCCTCCACACGCAGTCCTCTACCCACAGGACCCCAGACTGTCTGGACAAGGGCACCTCACTGATGGAGGTCTGGCAACATAGACCTCCACCTGCTGCTGGTGTTACTAAGTCTGTGTTCAGAATGGCCACCGTCCTCTGGTCATACTTATGATGAAGAAATCTGTCCATCTTTCTCTTTCCCACTTAAAGGAAAATTCCGGAAAATCTCAACCCATGGTCCTGTTGTTCGAGGTCAGACTGATGTCAGCAGGAAAAAGTATGACAAGATTTGGTACAACACAGACTGAATATTAGCCAACCAGTAGCTGAGTGGTACACAAACAACCGGGCTACAGGTTAAAATGCTCCTTGAACCAACGCACAGCAAAATGAGCTTCTATGAGACTAGGCTTATACACCACACCCTTCCAAAGGTGCAGCAAGGACAATAAATATAGGTTACTTGCAAATAGCCGCCATCTCTTGTTTGTAAGGTGGTGAAGAAAGCTGTCTATCTATCTGCCACAATCAACCAGAGGCACTGCTAGGTGTTCTCACACTCACTGGCCCAAATATAGGCTAGGCCACTTGCTATATATTTCTCACGATGGACCAACTTCCCTTTTCTTGCCTCGCCTCTTCTCATACAGTCACAGTTTTGTTCACACATTCAGTGTACGTCTCAGTCTCACTCTTCCCATGGCTACAATCTGAACTCCTCATGCTCCTTCTGCACTCAGAGAGCTATTCATGGCTCTTCCAGTCATAGGCAGACTCATACTCCTGTTATAACCCAGCTCTTACTCTGAGTATTGGGCATGGCCCAAGGGTCAAAATGAACTCTCTGAAACGGGATTATCTACCAGCCACTGACAGATAAATTAGTAGCACCAGCCATTCAGTACTAAATCAGCATTGTTTTTGTCTTGAATCTGCAAGCCACCTTCAAAATTTACCAGCATTTGGCCAGCTCCATCTCTATCCCTACACAAAAATTCTACTCAAGTCTATGCACATCCATGTGTTTCTTCTATCAACTGTGTAATGTGAATAAAAAATGAACATTAGGCTAATCAAGTGATGTGTTCTGACCAACTGTGGGATCAAAACGTAATGGCACCAGGACAATGTCTATGGACAGAATCGGTAATTGTGAATAAGCAAAGTCACCTATTTCCGTTGATTTTAATCTTGTTCTGCCTTCTTCGCATGAAGAGTTAATCCACCCTGCTCAAGCGAATCAAATTTATATTTACATTAGGGGACTGATGCGACTTTGCAGATATTTCCAACAAGGATTTCATATTTGCATGACTTAAATGTGCATTGTTGGATGGACACCCAGCCTCTGATCCCATAGCACGCAGTGGAATCGTCACGCACTTTTCATTACAAAGGCAGCTTCTATTACATCATGCAGCCTAACCCACCATACATGATCTGAAAATGCGAGACAGCTGCGTGAAATCAATGTGTTAAAATGAATAAGAGGCTATATACATAAAGGAAGCGCTCTCCTCTGTGCTATGTGTGTGGCAGTATCCCACAGCTACAGATGTTGTCACCATGTCTGCAGAACAGTAGGCCTACTTCTGCAGAACAAGCTCTGTAGTACCTTTGCAGAACAAGCTCTAGTACCTTTGCACGACAAGCTCTAGTACCTCTGCAGGACAAGCTCTGTAGTACCTTTGCAGAACAAGCTCTAGCACCTCTGCAGAACAAGCTCTAGTACCTCTGCAGGACAAGCTCTGTAGTACCTTTGCAGAACAAGCTCTAGCACCTCTGCAGAACAAGCTCTAGTAGCTCTGCAGAACAAGCTCTGTAGTACCTTTGCAGAACAAGCTCTAGTACCTCTGTAGAGCAAGCTCTAGTACCTTTGCAGAACAAGCTCTAGTACCTCTGCAGAACAAGCTCTGCAGTACCTTTGCAGAAGAGGCTCTGTAGTGCCTTTGCAGAACAAGCTTTTTTACCTTGCTGCTCAAACTGAACTGGTAGTGCAAGTTGCCAACACCCCCCAGGTGACACGCTAATTTCCAGTGGAAACATACTGATAAAAAGGCATGTCCAACCTCAGTAGGAGCTTTGGCGGTGATGACACCCACAAATTGACTGCAAATAAATACATGCCCTACTCTTGAGTCCACTGCTTTGGTCCCTCACCCCCAGCTACGCGGTTCAGGTTCTCAACAACACCAGTCTGGCTGACTTGACTTGACCTCGTAGCAGTATTCAACAGGATTTGACTCCAATTTCTACTCTTTTACATCCTTGTCATTTTCCATTTCTGCTGTTGTTTTCCTTAAGATTCAAAAAATCTATATTGTCTATGATTTTTTTTTGAGGTTAGGGGCTCATAGGATTTCGGTCATGTACTGAGCATGCAGACTCCAGTATCTCCTCTGACTGTGAGCCATGCGTACTATTCCCATTACCAGAATTCCCAAATCTATCCCTATTCTCATTCCTCTCTCAATCCAGTTTCTCCTGAACTTGTGTGTCGGTCGTGACATTCCCGATTTCCCATAGGAGCCAGCCTCCGAGGCACACAAAGCCAGACAGTGTAACCGGAGTTTGATGAAATTAGCCTTCTCTAAACTTCCCATATTGGCATGACAGAGGGAAACACACCATTCATTAGCAGATTATTTACAGTGTTAGTGCCAGAGTGAAGTAAACACTCAGTGACAGCCACTGAAAATAAGCACAGTCTGCACAAGAGCAATGGCTGTTTTTTTTGTTTTGTTTTGTTTGTTTTTTAATGCACACAAATAGTCTTTCACATCAAGTTGCGCCACACCTGTTCCAAAAGTATACAGCCCAGCCAGCTGGGTACATTTGGATACAACCACAACAAAAAAACGATGGTGGGAACCTTTCAAGCTTTTAATTTACCTGTGGTGGGAGGGGCACGATCCAGGATGCTTTGTAACAACAAACACACTGCTGACACACGCATATTGAAACATACAAAGGAAAGGACCATCTTCCTGCAATGAGCCGAAACTAAAACTGCTTGACAGACACCATTATTTTTAAACTGACATGGACAACAAAACAGATCACCGTTTCTTTATGCTGTAACTGCAGCCTACACAAAAGAGTACTGTCTGCCACTTAACAACACACTCAACATTATCTGTGGTATGCAAACTCCTCTGCTCATAGATAACGCTCCAAAACAAGCCTGTCCCAATTATCTGCGTGCTTGTATGCTAGAGGAGGATGACAAAAGTGTAGGTCACCCGTCATTCTATCCTTTACTATTCTTCATCAATGGTGGGATCTGACTCACTAATGCTGTGTAAATCGGTGTGAATTCTGTCTATCTTTTCTTTCCCTGTGTATTCCAGCATCTGGGATGGTGATGCCTGTTTTTCTAATGTGTTGTGTTTATTCAAGTACTGTAAGTAAGATAAAAAATGTATTGTTTATATATATATATATATATATCTCCCTGGATGGAGGGCAGTCCCCTGATGGCACAGGGGAAGAGGAAAACAGGGCTCTCAGACTGAAAACACACACACACAAAACCCAGATCAACCCAAACTGGGTCACAGTGCTGGGGTTATAAGCATGAAGCCATGCATTAAAATTTCACATGGCTCTGGTAAGGCAGACAGAGAATGTGATTACAGCTAAAGTGGGCATCCTTGTCAAGCAAAGCAGGAGAGGCTTTTGAAATAGCAAATGACATAAATCATTTAAGGGATGCACAAAGTCCTCTACTCTCACCTGGATACCCCACACATAAACAGACACAGCCATGCCTGTACATGTACACACACACACACACACACACAAACTACGGTTAAGAAAGCAGAAAGCATAGACTTGCTCAGAGCTATTGTTAGCTCAATTATGCGTGGCCGTCTGCAGAGAGAAAGGAAAGGCATGGCTTCAGAACTACATTGCCATGGAGACTGCTGCCAGAGAGCCGAAGCTTATAGAGGGACTCTGCGAGAGAGTGGTCAGGCTATGAGATTCCAAGAGATCTATAGACAGGAGCAAAGGATCTTGGTAATGAGAGTTGATTAAAATTCTATGGCTGCACAGTAAACTCGCACACATTAGCCTAACAAACTCTTATAGGACCTTCGAGCCTTGGCCAGCATCCACAACAGTCAGACCCTTTGGCACACAAAAACGCACCTCTAAACTTGTGACCATATTCAAAAATGTAAAATCCTTATTGATCACGAAGTTGGTATATTGCTGCACAAACGCACACAAAGACTGGTGTTCGCGGCTCTACATCAAGCTTTCATGTGATGATAACCTTTGCTTCAAACTAATGACTGAAGAAACAAAATGAACAGCGATGATTATCCCAACTTCAATTAAGTGTTTGCTACAATTTTGCCCAAGCTCTATCTGGCATCTAACTTTATGAAGGTCGGTCAAGGAGAGAGAACTCACCTGGGAGGAGTTTGGCCTCAAGTTTCCGGATTGTCAACTGAGGACTTTTCTTCAGGTCAGTCTGTGGATTGCATGCAAGAAAGTACGATAAAATAAATGAATGCATTCTCATGCTTTTGAGCCGGCAATCTCATTCAGATTAGAAATAAACAAGCAGAGTTGGTGAAAGGGTACTGTTATTGTTTACAGGTGCATGTCAATGTTTGTTATATTTTTGACAAGTAATGTCACATTGTCACAATTCTGTAGGCAATTCTGTATCTCATTTCCAGCAGTTGGCCTTCGAACTGAAATAGCGAATCTACTATACAATTTACAAACTGGAATAAACCAGGACACTAGGATCACCCATCATATCCAAGTATCCGAATGGATGACTTTACTAAATAACTTTTTACAGTCAGTGTTTCACAACAAATGTGTAGCTATAACAACAGTCAACATTTTAGGACAATAAGTTAGACTTTGCATGCGATATCTGACTTGTATTTTTCGCCAACCACTCACCTGTACAGGGGGGAGATAGGACTTGAACGTCGGCTTCAGCGGCTTCACCGAAAACATGCTAACGACCAGTTAGCTGAGGAGCTACTTTAGCTCACTGCACAGAATATTCAACTCAGAAAACGAATTAACTTGGAGCATAAATATTCGTCCAGCGCACGGCTATTTTATGTTGCACAGTGGACAAGCTCAATACTATGACAAACAGACATAAATGGTCGCTGGGTACCTAGCTAGACAGGTTAGCGGGCTACCAAGCTATTACTGGCTAGTGATCTCCAAGCCTGAGCTTTTATAAAGTCCATATTCTTGAGTTTAAAATCCCCATTTATGTCGCCGTACACAGGAACACTTCAGACATCGACTTCTTCAACTCCCTTTTGGTCAATGTCCAGGTTGGTAAACTTGAAATCTGGAAATCCAAAGCTATCTAAGGACTGACCAGCCAGCTGACAGATGAATCTCAAATTGCCGAACTTTGCCAACGTCAAACCAGACCGTCCGTCCAGCGGGCTGTTGCTAATGCGTACAACGTTAACAAAAATCTTTCATCCTTGACGCACTCTGATGAGATATTCTATAACAACAGCAATAAATTTTCCCAAATTCTCCTCGCCTTTCTTCTCTGTAGAGTTATGAGATACCTCACAGAGCTCAACTAACCGGGGGTCATCGCTGAAAACATTTTCGAGCAAGCAGCTTGCGATGGAAAAGCCGCAGCCATATTCACGTAGGGGAGGGGCTGACAGCATGGATGTGCTTGCGCCCCGCCTCAAACTGTGTTGGGGGTGTGGTCTACAATGTTATTGTTGGGGTTAGGGGCACTATCCGAAAAAGTGTTCTCTCCTTTCAAACCTTGTATAGACCTACTGTAGTGAAAATTATAATTAGAAATGATTGTAAACGAATCACTTGGATTTAGGTGCAGGGCTATGGGGAGGATGGCTATGGGAAGGCCAAACTCTTGTCTTAGTTGGAAACTTCTCAACCAGTGTTATCAGCAAAATCCTCACGCTGCAATCTTCATCTTAAGTAAATTGACATCTTAATAACTGCAATTAAGATGTGGAAATGTAAGTACAAAACAGCTTCTTGAAAAAAGTTGAATGTCTACGACATGAAGGTGAAATGTTTTACACAACAGTGCCATCTAGTGGAAATAGCAGCAAAGTAACCAAAAACAGGTGTAAAAACAGCACGCAATTTGCAACAAAAGGACCTGAAAGCAGGTCTCCAAAAACACTATGTCAATGTCGAAACAAGAATAATATCAGAATATAAGAATAATGTTTATCTGTGGTTGTTTGAGTTTGTCTTTTTAAGGAGACGGATGTGGTAGATCTACATTATAGAATCTGCTAATTTAACTTCACATTCCGCATTTCTAACAATATTTCCCATTTTAACTTGGCAAATACAGCATAACAGATATACACATATTATTTTAATATCCATTCCAAGAAGTGTGTCGAGGTGGAGCTCCTTACCCCCGCGTCCAACGGCCACTACACCCCTGACTGCGTGGAAATAAAAATAATGCAACGAAATAAATCATAAGCGCAAGAGGAGAACATACACAACCTTCAGGACATTTACACCAGAAGATGTCAGGGTAGAGCAAAGATAATCACCAGGGACCCCAGTCATTCCAGCAATAGCTTCTGCCCTGTGTTACGGCCATACTGACACTCAGTAAACACTATCCATAGTCAATCTACAGTAAAGGACTGAAACTGAACCATACATCTTATTACATATATATAATCTTATTTTACTGGCCTTCGACATCCTTAGATTTCACTGAAGTACTTTGTCTCCCATCTCCTGTTTACCACTGTTTACTTCACGTTTAGCGTAATACACATAATGCACAATACGTTTAGGATTTTTTTTGCATTTAGTAGACGCTTTTATCCAAAGCAACCTACAATTGTCAACTATCAATTCCATCAGGGCCAGTCTCTCTTCGACCAACTTATGGTTAAGTGCCTTGCTGAAGGCCATAACGATGGCAGTTGGGATTAGAACCTACAATTTCCAGGCTACTAGCATGCTGACCAGGTTTCTTAAACGTTACGCTACCACCGCCCGCACAGCCACTGGGAATCAGAAAAGTATAAGAATTCCTGTGCTTTATTTAATTCTGTATGACAAATATAAATGTAAAATATAAATATGAATTGACTGTGCAAGCTGCGCATTGCAGTGTTTCTCTTTACTGACCTGCACTTAAATCACTTTGCTCAATTGGCCTCATGTTGGGAAAGACTAGAATGAGAAACTGAATCATTCAAGGGATTTTTTTTTTCACTTTACTTCACTTTAACAGGAAGCTGTGAGGGCTCTGACGATTTCCTTCCTCATTGTAACTGCCGCAGTTGCATTCACCTCACCCAAGACAAAATGTGTTAATGTTTTCATTTATTTAACTCAATTAATTAAAATACTGCAAAACCATTACACATGAGGCAATTACACTAATCACATAGCATATGACACATTTAACAATTACACATTAACAATAATTTAAAAAAACACCACAACCAGATATGAGGCCACTGATGACCAACTACATGATTTAATACAAGCATGAAGCTGGGAAAAAAACAACCTGGGTCTTACAACCCATTCATAATATAACAAACTGAAAAAGTAACAATATTAGACCACATACTGATGGTCTGTTCAGCATAAACAGGCCCATGAGACTCCTATTTTAACTCCTTGTGCAAGACCCAGTCCAGTATGACACCCTGACTGAGAGCCATTAACACAATGTACTGGCAGACAATATGAAGCTATGGGCCACAGGAGTCATATAAGGAGTTCTTCTTCATGATTACTGATGAGTCTGAGGCAGGTTCTCCACCCCCTCTGTTCACAGGGTCACTGTCTTGCTTGGTCAGCTGGAGAAGGGAGTACACGGCCTCTGCTTCCCTCTGGCTCACCGCATAAGGTGAACCTGCAGGAGGAAGTTAACACAGCAGCTTATTGAGTTTTGTGTTAAAGCAAAATAAATTCACTCTTAAGGAGGAAAAAAAAAACCCCAACAACTCCCAAAATGTTTAAAATAACTCACAGTCGTCATCATCCTCTCTGCTCCCATTCTGAAAACTAGAAGAGACAGCAATGAAGATGGATTTCAAGAAAAAGGGTTGAGAGAAGAGTTTTGTATCATATGCAGTATGTTTTAAGGACTTGTAGTATATGTTGTAGTATATGCCTTTTTTTTTCACCCTACACCAGCTACTAAGAAGAGCTACCTCGAACTTTCCTTCTTGCTGGAAGCGTATATGTTTACTTGTATGTCATATGTCTTATGTCTATTTATTGTGGATGTCTGTGTACACTTCATGTCCATGACTGTAGCTGTGTGTTTTTGCGTGCGTGTGTGTGTGTGTGTGTGTGTGTGTGCGTAGTTTAAATTGCACATTTGGTGTCTGGTGAAACGCAATTTCAGTCCTCTGTATAGTGCCTGTTACATAGTGAATTGACAATAAAGTACACTTTGAATTTGACTTTTGACTTTGTCGAGAAAAGACAGTGAAGAGTGCTAGGCAGTGAGTAGGAGAGAGGTATGAAGGAGCAGGAGATATATAGGAACATAACAACTGATCGGACATTAGGGTTTAGGGGCACTGGACTCTACTGCGGTATGGGGAGGCTGCACATGCCACTATGCAGCATGCATTTCTACTGTTACTGGGTATTTAAGAGACCCTCACCTAGTGAATGAATACATCAACATTATCAGCAACAAAAACAACAACAAAAACCTGAAAAATCTAAACGATTACCTTTGGGTTAACACAGTTTTAGACACTGTAAAAACAAAATAAGAAATGAGTTGCATGTTTAACCATAAAACAATAATTAATTAAAAAAAATATATCACATCTTAAAGTTTCACCTTTGGACCTACCTGATTTCCTTCGAAGCAGTATGATAACAACAATGATGAAAATAACGGGTACCACAATGCCAGCCACATAGAAAGGAAAAGAATAATCTAGAATAAAATATTATTGAAATATGTTATTAACAAATCAAGTCCTTTGATAGAGGATGGTACCTTTCCACGCCATGCTTAGCTTACCAGCATTGTCATCTCCAGGGGTGAGAGTTTTTTCAGAGTGATTGATACTTTGAATGAATGCATATAGCATTGCTTTTATTCAGACATACCACTGCATCATTCATTAGGCATTATGAAATGTCAAAGTGAACTTACCAACAGTGGTGCTCTCAGAGTTTTTTGGGTTATCTTCAATATGCATTTGAGAAATTGTGAGAGAGTGTGAATAGTGTGAATTACCATCCATTATTTATCCCATAGATGATGATAAGGATGTAAAAAATGAATATCAGCTTTAGATAAATCAACAGGACTACAGGTTTTTACTTCACTTCAAATAACAAACCATTGAGAAAGAAATTGGAGTGAGTTTTTATACTCTTACCAGGTTTGTCTGAGTTTGGACTGTTCACAGTGACTGTAGTGTTGGTTATTACAATCCAGTCCTGCTGGTCATTTCCAATCACTTGTAAGACACACAGATATTGTCCACTGTCTGAGAGAATGGCATTGCTGATCGTCAGGTTATGGGTGTTGGTACCAGTGGAAGTGAGATGGGATGGGTTTGATCTTCTTGACAAAAGATCTTTATTAACAGTGCATCGCTCATCAACTCCAGCATCATAAATTGAAGTGGAATGATATGAATACACACATGTGTTACTCTTAGCACCGGTCTTGATCCAGTACACCACAAAAGAACCTCCATTTGTTGTAATGTTGCAGGTCAGATTAATTGATCCACCTGCAGACACGTTCAGTAAGCTTTCCTCAATATCTTTAGACAGAAAGAGAAAATTTGTTGAAACACAATATATGAAGTGACCTGTGTCAGCTTGTTAGTAACACAAATGGTAACCACCATTTACACTTACTGCCTGGTTTTTCCTGAGTAACTACAGACTCCACATGATCAGCAGATTGTTGGGATTGATAAACAAAGCACTTGTCAGATTTGTCACTGACACAAGCAAAGAATCCCCTCTTCACAATGATTTGACAAGCGTTGGATGTGGTTGTCTTAATCTCTTCGCACAAGTTGGGTTTTCTGTTCTTACATTCTGATTTTGTTGAATAACTGTTGCTCTTTGGTAGGATGCAGTCCACAAAGTTGTCTGAATCTACATCAGCCACCCATTTACATGTTTCACATAACAGAGTTACCTCCTCCCCTTTCTTGAGAAAATGAAAATGAGTGGCACCTTCAAGAGAAAAGAACAGTCCTTTAGTCATACTTTAAACTGCTAAATAAGGGTCACTTAACTTACTTTACTGCTGGTTTGCTTTTCGGTCAATGTTGTTTCCAAATTGCTGTTTTTTTGTGTTGTGTTTCTTTCTTTTTTTTTTTTTACTACAGAACAACCTGACCTGGAACAACAGGGCTACGGATTGATTCACATCAGATTTTCCCCTTTAAAATGTACATATGCTGATTGTCTCAATGTAAAACTAGAAGGCTTTTATAGAAGAAGGATTTTTTCAATATAATAAAGTGAGGTTCAGAATTAAAAGCATCTCCTACCGTAGCACTGTACCAGAAAACACATTAGAAGAATGAGTGACTCCATCACAGCAAAGAAAGTATTTGAGGAAGTTGCTGACTATTTTAAGAGCAGCACACCAGTGTGAAGTTGTCACAGAGTCACTGATTTTAGCTATCACCACAATTAGGCTACTGTTTTAACTCAAGTTAAAAATAACCAAGCAGCCTTTGGAGAACTAAGGCCCTGTTTACACATATCAAGATATTTTTTATCTGTTTATTTTTTAAATTGTGTTTACACATATCCAGAATCCAGAAAACACAGCGTTTTGAAAAATCTCCACTTTGGAGGCTGTTTTAAAAAATATATGTTTGAGGTGGCTAAAACTCAGTTTACATGAGAGGCCCAAATGGATAAAAAAATGTCCGTTTATCAAAAAATCTAGATACATGTAAACAGGGCCTAAAAGGACTGCAAATCTCTAGTGTCAGGACACTGGAATATTGTTGAAATTGCTTTTCTGTCATATGGGTATGTAGCTTTTTGACTTCAGCTTACATTAATTCATGTTACAGGGCATGATCTGTGTGATCTTTTCTCACTGTCCACTTTATCATTCAGTGAACAATGCATTCTAATTCTAAAAAGGTTTAAACGGAGTCATGCCATAGAATGCCTGTAAAGGAGTCATTGTCTTTGTGTGAAAACTGGATCTGTAGCACCACCTGACCAATAGGAAACATTCAGCCTCTCTCTGCATATCAGGCAACACAATGTCTGATGAACTGTTCATTTAACTTTTCTCGCCGAAAGCCATCTTGATCCTTACCCTCCTTTATCTCTTGGTTAGTCTCAAACGTCACAGCCTTGTCACTCCTACTTTTTTCCCCTTTCTTTCTTTTTTAATTGCATCTAAAAGATCAGCCTAACAGTCCTGAGTGAAATTAAATTACTAAAGCATGTTAGTCACCTTTAATACTGTGGCCGCCACTTAGAATAGAATAGAATAGAATGTGTTATTGTCATTACACAGAGTGTAATGAGATTCAAAGCTGCCCCATAGAGTTCACACATAAAATGGATTGAAAAGTATGTACAAATCCAATATGCAAAAGAAAAAATATGTATATATATATTTACACAACAAAAGATAAAACCGTATAAATAAAAAAATATAAAATAAGTAATAATAATTAAAAAAAAAAAACTCAGTAGGCTAAAACCTTAGGACAAGTAAGGTGGCTAATAGTAGCAGCTCTTCAGCTGCTCTTCAGTCTCCATGGCCACTTTTACCAGAACATTGTATGTCTGTTTGGAAAACACACCTGACAATGTGTATAATACCATTGACAAGATAGGATCATCTCACCCCATATTGCAGTGTACCAAATGAAATGGAATGTACCAAATGTACATGAGCATCAATGGCAATGATGTGTTAGGCTGGTAAACTGTGTCCCCCTGGTGGTCAATGCAGGCATATGAAAACTACAATCTAGCAGGCAACATCTTAGTTTGAAGGGGTTGATTCACCCTTGCTCTCTCTCTCTCTCTCTCTCTCTCTCTCTCTCTCTCTCTCTCCACTGTACATGCCATATGTCCAGCTGTCTAAAAGGTTAAAAGTTACCAAGTACATCTCATTTCCTTACGCAGAGTCTAGTCTTGTGCACATCATCTCGAGGTGTCAGAAACTCAATTGTCATATTCAGATATTCTGCTGAGTCAATATGCACATATCTTCTCTGATTCATTTGACAGTTGCTTGTGAGCGATCTATCTGCTTCTTGTGAGTGATCTACTAATCAGCTTCTTGTGAGAGATCTATATTTATTGTGTGTCCTGCTCAAAAAAAGGTGACAACATTGGTCTTAAGGCTTCAGTATCATCTCTGGCAATGTCCACGTAGGGTCTTGAACCCAGGGCTCTGGTGTGTGCAAGACAGGGAAGTTTGGAGAGAAACGTAGAGTCAAGAGTCAGTCTTAGTTTGTGTTTACTTGAACAAACCAGACGCAGGTTCAGAACACCAATCTTTCAAAAGCAGCAAACAAAACAAGACTTGACAGGTGAGCAAGAACTCAAAGTTCTTTTAAAAAGATTGGATCAGCCCTTGACTGATAGCCTGCCTTGACTGATGGCATCCTAGCTGAACGTTCACAGCTCCTCCCTCTGTTCACTGATTGGATGAAGTAGAAATGGTACCAGAGACAACAAGCTCAATGAGATCAAATTCATACTAGCACTGTGGGGAGATGAACTGAGTACTAAGTCATTTGAAGTGACTATGATATTATGTAGGGGATAATGGCTGTCGAAGTGTCCTGATGTACAGAATTAATAGAGAAGGTAGAAACAAAGAATGGGAAGTGCAATTAGGACATCTCAAAAGCCTTATGCATGTGGGCAATAGGCATGCATTGAAAAACACATAAAAGAAACAGGCTTCAGTTTGAAAGGGACCTAATCTGTTCAGTTGCTGCACTTTGGTTGTTAGATGACGGTAGTTAGATTGGCAACAGCCAATGTTGCTTGTTAGTGCAACCATTGTTAGTTATGGCTGTTGTAGATGCCAAAAAAACTTGCTGTTCCTGAAAAGGCACAACTCCTATCACATGCATACTGCTGTACTGCAACTGATAGGATCTGGAAAGTTTCATATTGTAAAGAACAAGAGAACAAGAACATTGGAAGAATATGAGAATTTAGTAGAAGCTAGACCAAATAGTGCACCAACAACATACACTCACTGATTGGTACTGAAATGAGCTTATAGTGCCATACAGTTAGTGTAAGCTGCCAGTTCACTGTTTGGTCTATGTTGGCTTTCACTTCAACAGAGCATTCTCATGACAGACAACTTAACATTTACTCACTGTATATTGTGATGCTTTGAATGCTCTCACACTGCCCTGCATCAGAATTTGAAAAACAATTAACCCCCCTGCCTAGATTCCAGTCAGACAGACTCGCTACTCTCCAGATCAGGAATGCTTTGCCTGCCCTCGTCTTTGTTCCTACTGGGGATTCCCATCCCAGGAGGCTGACAGTTGGGTCCAGAGCATTACAGACGGCCTCTGCTGGATCTCCATATTGAACTATTAGATAAGCAGGATCAATGACAGGGTACCCGGAGCCTTAGATTTTGTCTCTCTAAACTCTGCTTTATCTACAAGTTTCCTGAGGAGGTTACTGGGGAGACGATTGTGGTCAGAATTTTAAGTCAATCAGCTGTAGCAGCTGCTCCTGTGAGTTAAGCTCCCACTGCCTGTCCCCGTAAGTAGACTCACCAAACAATCCATTTTATTAACATAATGATCCAGTACTTTTAATATTAAACCAACTGCAACTTCTATCAGCACTTAGAAACTTTCATATTTACTGATTCTTTGACTGTGTCCAGCTCACAGTGCTTCTGGTTTGTGACAAACATACATCAGTTCTTCTCTGTTAACCAACTTCAACTTCTGTATCACCACTTATTCAATTACACATTCTTACCAACACTTGTTAACAATTTCAATCACACTTTGGCCTGCATGGCTACTTTGACTAATTAACTAAACAAACAACACCTGGCTGCAGCCTCTCTCTGCTTTGTTATCTTGACAGAGTATAAAAGTACTGAGGTAAATAGTTGTAGCTTAGTGGGAAATCATGTCAACAGGCTACCACTAGATGGCGTTGTGCCATTTAAAACAATTTAACCAGGAATATTCCACTCTGTTAGTGGCCTTTGATTTAAATTGTCATACAGGATTTTTTAACCTGATTTTGGGTTGCTGATTTTGAATGCCTTCTTTACCAAGGTGTTCTTGAATGAGAGCTGACGTCAACCATAGTAACAGAACTCTTATCTTATCCTAATTAAAAGTAGATCTCAGCTGCTTTGTGAGTAAGTTTTAAGAGAAAATACTTCTCTCAGTGCTAAGACAAAATTCTTCGTAAATATAGGCCCAGGTGTTTGTTGTGATAATATTAATATTTTGAAAAATCCAGAAGAATAAAGACTTGAATAATATATATCCAGGAAAATGGAAATTAAAATATTCTCAGTTATATAATTCTTTTGAAATGTGGGAGTTGAACCTTCAGTGTCTCCAGAAGCCCCAGTGGCTCACTATGGGGTTCCCTTACGAAAAAGCTGAATCTTACGTCAGTGGTTTAGAATAGAGTTCATTCCTAATGAGTACTATTTGTATCCTATGCTGTGAATGCTGTCCGTGATATAACTCTCTTAATTTTTATTCCTATGGCCCAAAGACCCAGAGATAAAAAACAAAACAGCGCACACTCAGTAGAACAATGGACAGTGACAATTAGCATCCCTACATCACAAAACACATCAAAAACCAGGGAGGAAAAAAGACGCTCACACAATCTCTCAATCTCAGAACCGTGCTCAGTGACTATTTGTATCTCTTACACACTATGATCAAAAAAAGAACACAAAAAATAATCCATTCAGCTGAACAGACAACCACATTTCCCTAAAAGCACAACAGCAGCATAATCAAAAAAGCAAACACGGCCGATAGACATATAAACACTCCTGGCATGGCGGACATTTAACCACAACCTGATAAGCCAGTCAGCCAATTTATTATCAGTTCCAATAATAAAAGAAACCTACACTCACCTGTTCAGAAGTTAACTCTGCCACATTCTGTTTCTCAGCAGAGGTCAAGAAAAATGGAAATGAAATGGTAAAAAAAAAACAACAAAAAAAAACAAATTATGTGAAGTTTCTCTTCTTTATCAAGTAGCTGTATAAGAAGGGGATCATGTATAAAGCGGTGGTCATTATCGATTAAATAAGTCCCTTCAGTGCAAAGCAAGATCCCCTCGCTTCATGTTGGGGTCTAGTTTACCTTGTAAGGACTTATTTTGCCAGAAATGACTGCCATTCTATGCATTATCTCTTACATAAAAATATGAATGCTGCACATGCATAGTTCTACTAGATTTGAGATTTAGTCAAGTTTACAAGGTGGACCAATGCATCTTGAAAATGCATCTTTAAATCCCTGTTAACTACACTGTTGTACCCAGACATATCAGGGTATGTTTGCACAAAAAGACACTCAACTTCTCTTCACTTTGGAATGGGTTTGCTCCAAAGGAGGAGACTCTTGTTAAGGGGTTTCCCCATTCCTTTTCATAAAGGTCAGCTGCTTCAGGTGCATGATGTAGGATGGGACACCCATCCCTTGCCAGTTGATTGGGTATTCCCTTTTTCTTGTAATTAAATTGTTACAATAAAAAACAATGCAACTGAAGAAAGTTTATTTTTTCTTTTCTGTAACAGGTGTTACCATACCAGGAATTTTGTGTGCGTTTCAAGTGTCAGTTACTCTTCTCATGCCCAGTTCAGACAGCTGTTTAGTCAGGTGAGACACACAGTAAAAATAAATGTGTTTATGGAGCATAGTAAGGGATGAAACTATTTTAGAAACGTTTTGGAGTAAGAAAAATATATTTTAATCTTACATCAATCTTTCATCATTTACAGCAACACTTTTGTTAAATTGTAGCTTGAATTTTAGACGTTCTTATAAGTTCACTGGACAAAAACATCAATTAAATAACTAAATGTTATCAAGGCGCAGTCCACAACAACCACATGAGTGAATGTTTCCGAAATGTCTGCATACTCCTTTTTTTACTTTTGTTTATGTAGTTTGGTGGTATGGTGGTTTATCCTGACAATATCTGGTGAAATTACAGAAAACTGACAAATGTTTTGGCGAGATAATCTACAAAAAAATAACTATGATAATACAGTCTGTCACACAGAGGAACAAAATGTTTAAAATGTGCTAAATCCATGACACAGATTACTATTAGCAAGAAAAAGCAAATGTTAATGAATTCCAAGATTTACGATGGAGGATCTAATATGTGCACAACAGTTTTGGTAGTGACAACACAGGAAGTCCCAGTCGGCAGAGATGGACAGGTACCTCTTCCACTTACAGCTTAGCATTAACCACTAGTCACATACCTGCATGCTCCTAAAATGTATTTCTTCGAGATCCATTTGGATTATCTTGTTCATTGTTGGCTTAAAGGTCTTTTGATTTAACCTCAGTATGATCAAGGTGGAATGAATGGTAGACTATCTCGGCACTATAATTCTAGACATTTTTTAAATTTCTGTCACTGCAGTCAATGGTGAGCGTAAAGCGTTAAAAACTGCAATGTTCTTCTTCAGGTAAATCAAGAAACGTGTCACAATTAATGGCACCCCTAGCCAACATGGTGAATAACAAATGTAACTGAAGACATTTTTGATCCATGTTCAATTTCGTAAACTCAACCAAAGTGTCTGTGGATATTCAAGTTGTATTCCCTTACTTCATGGTTCACTAAGATATAAAAACTGTAATGAAACAAAGTCAAATGCCCTAGTCATTTTTCAACATGGGACAAATTAAAAAATAAAAAAATCTACATGTTCAGTGCCACTTTTATTTAAATCCTTTTTAATGTCTCGATAGTCTTTCTTGAGCTTTTTAGTTTGATGGTGTTTTGTTCTATGTGGTGGAACCCAGACCTTGCCAATTAACCTGGTCCCATAAAACCAACTCAGGAGGATACACACTGATGCCCTACTATTTTAAAGATTTTTTTTCACTCTATAAATCTATTATGCTCCTTGGCAAATTGACCTTTCAACACCACACCTCTACAGGATCATACACACTGTTCCTCTACAGAAGCCGCAAAGCTTTGTTTGCCAAAGCTTTTCCAGATTTTTTTTCTCAGTCTATAAATCTATTATGCTTTTTGGCCAATTGACCTACTGACACCAAACTTTTGTGGGACTGATACAAACTGGTTTCCTAAACATGCCACAAAGCTTTCCAAAAGTCTTCCATTATACACTCTCGTTGATCTTTTATCTTTTTTGAAATTATACAGTAAGTCCGTCTTCTTGGTCAATTGATGTACTGAGGCCAGACCTTCTCAGGATCATACACATTTACACACTTACACACATGCCATAAAGCTTGATTTTTCTATTTACCCTTTCATTAATTTTTTATACTTTTTTCATTATATAAATCTATTGTGCTCCATGGCCAATTGACGTATTGACACTAAACTCATACAAACCGGTCCCCCACATATGCCTCAAAGCTTGTTTTTCCATTATACCCTCTCACTGATTTTTAATATATCTTTTCATTTTCTAGGCCTAAATCTATTATGCCCCTTGGTCAACTGACCTACTGACGTCAAACTTTTTCAAGATCATACACACTGGTTGCCAAGTGATCCTGAATAGGTTTCAGCAAAATGGTAAATCAGCAAAATGGTAAATTCCAAAAGTGACCCTTGGTATGAGTAGGGCATCATTCTGTGTTGCTCACTTGGTTTGATGTAGCTAGGTTCATTAGTAAAAGAGCATAATGGGCTGATCCAATCTTTTTAAACTTAAACACCTCCAGCAAGCAACTCCCAAAAAATACACTACTGAATGGCCAGACCATCTGTGTGAAATGTAGAAAGTGTAGAACAGGGGGCTGGTTTATTATCAGGCCATAGTATAATTTGGCAATTCCATGGAAGGTGGCCTTTTTCTGTCTCACCCACAACACCAAGAAAATGGCATGTATTTTTATGTGAATTATATATTTTTAATAGGCTACTGGCTACTGGCTAGGGCATTTTTTCAAACCAGTTATGCCAACAATGTGAGAAAAATACAAAAATGCTTTCTTACTGCCAGGTTATTTTGATTTTTTTTTTTCAAGAAGTATTTTGTCAGGTTAGCCAGCCCTTGGCTGCAGTATTTATCTCTGCCACAGGATGGCACTGTTGGATTGTATTTTTCAGGTCTAGCGTTTGAGCAGTCCCGAACATAATTTTGAAACATTGCCTATATACACATTGCCTAATAACTCAACCTAAGATCATTAACTAAATTATTATTGATCTTGCTTTGGGGAGTGTGTTTGTCTGTGGGAGAGAAACAGAGAGAGAGAGCAGAAAGAGTTCACATCATTCTATTTAAAACATTTTCCTGTTAATGGATATTGACTAAAATCATTAAAGAACTCTCTCTATTCACTTTCAGACAGTGTTAGAGAAACTCAAGTTCAGCCTTAGGTCAGACATGCATAATCATTCATTATCAATTAACCGTTAAATCAGAAGTCAGGTAATGAAGCCATAGGTGTACACTTTGCTGTTGGGCTTTTCATACTCACCTCTTTGTGCTAGGAACATGTGTAATACATAGTCATGTATTCTTCATTAGTATGCCAACAGCTATAGTCCTCCTTCCTAAAGGAGCACTTATGTCCTAGGGGCCATGTGAACATGGTGCACTAGACTGAATGCAGAATGAACCCTTTTCCCCTGTGTGTTCATCACAGATGGAGAGTGTATGCTTTGGAAATTTCTCTGGTAATGCCCCCTTTCATTTGGATGAAATTTTCGAATCCATCTCTCATATCTACTCCCCCTGCCAGACTAATGGGGCGAATGTCCTTCTGACATAACATGCAGGATAAGACTCAACAGCACTAACCGAGAAATGGGAAGAGGTCAATGGAGAGGCACTGCTGAGCACAAGGAGACTCATTGGACTGGCCGTTGACCACCTGAGCCTTCCACTGGAAGAGAAGCTAGTGGTAGAGTTGGTAATCTCACACACACATACGCACAGACACTCACACACACACACACACACCTACACACCCATAGTGTTTATTTAGTATTCTTTTTTTGAGGAGCAAAAACTCAGGTTTGATATTTGGTGTGGCACCACAAAAAAGCTTCAAACAACTGCGCTATGGTTTGAATCACAACGGATTTGTCTTTTAACTGTAGAATGAGAGCAGTCCACTGTGGTTTGCAAATATTTTGGGGGTTTGGGTTTGGGGGGGGGGGGGGGGGGCTTTTGAAAACAACAACTTTTCAGGCTCCAGTCCAGTCCTGTCCAATTTGGTTGAAATGCTCCAAACAGATTGCAGTTTGGTGCGAGAGAACACAACGTGTCCCTTGTTGATGAAAAAAGAGTAACAGACAGAGAGGCAGAGATTGCTACTAAACTAAAGGAATTCAATTAGTTTTTCTGGACAGCTAAACTGTAAAACTTTCCCTTGATTTGCCACATGTTTGTGTGTGTGTGTTTACAGCATTTTGTAGGTCATTGTTCTGTTGTGTAGTTCATTGTTTTGTTCCTCCTTGCAGAAAGAAAGATAAAAATGCACCAGTTAGCCTACCGCTTTGGAAAGACAAGTGGCATATTGTTAGTCAATGGCTTTAACAAATCTTCATAAAAATGAATCATAAAAGCTGCTTGAAAATTGAGTTTATCACAATTAGAGTTATTTGTTTCCCCTTGGTCGTCCACCGCGGCTGGAAACAGCAGAGCCATCATCGGATGCCCTGCTCAGGGGGATTGCTGACAGAGTAATCTAATGCGACCTCTAATCAGTGTTATCTGACGGGCCTCAATTAGCTGGAGGAAGGCCACATGCGTCAAAGACCTATCTGGGCCTGTGGGGAGTCTGTGCTAGAGATCTCCATCAGTCGATGCAGAAGCGTTTGCTAATGCCTATGTTGTCAGTGCCTTACAGCTGTGTTGAACCCAGACTTATGATGTTTTATAGTTCAGGCAAAAAGTGTTGCTGGAGAAAAATTTACTTTTGTCAACAGACACGGCAGAGCTGTAGGTTTGTTGAATAGAACATTGCATAGTTCTTAACTTTTACATTGGCGTTATATCTCATCACGTAAATAAAAATAAAGAGACATATTGTCTCTTGGCTCAACATGGCCCAACATAGTAAAGTTGGCTGGCATTACATAAAATTATATAGAAGATTTTATGGGACTTACTGTATGTACTCCTTAAATTATTCTAATAGAACTCCAGCACCCTTTCAGTTTTTTGATGTGCATTATTCTATTAAATCGTTAGTACAGAGTAATTCCAATTATAGCCCTGCTATATGAGCTTACTGAGTGCTGTCAGTAGGAAGGAGAATGAGAGAATTTTGCACAACACAGACCGAACAACAAACACACAGTTTACGCTAACTGAATGGCATCATGAGTTCACTTTCACTTTCGTTACCCGCGGTACCGTTCAGTTAGCGTTAGCTGATGGTTCGCTATTTGGTCTGTGTTGTTCCAACTTCTGTAGTTGTCCTTCCTACCGACAGCACTCAATAAGCTTGTGCAACAGGGCTGTGGTTGGAATTCCTCCGAACTATCGTTTAAAGACACGTTTTCAACAGGGCTTGTCTACATGGAGCAACACATACCGTAGAACTCCAGCACCCGGTCAGTGTTTTGATGCACACGATCAAAAAAGCACACGACGAAGTTCAACAATCCAGCAGACAGAAAGTTTGTTTCTTTTGCGCCATGTTTTGTTGGATGACACATGCTGCCTGGACTATAAAACTGCCTTTATTTACCACATCAGTTCCACTGTTGGAGCCTACTGGAGCACACGCACACACACACACACACACACACACACACAAAAAAAAAAAAAAACACCGTCGCCATTGTTGACCTGTCACTGGCAAGTGGGAAGCTGATTTGTTGATATGACTTGTGTATTTATTCATTCAGATGGTATTCACTAATGATGGCACATAGTGAAAAACAGGGCCTTCCTATCAAGCAATGCTGTTTTTTTTTCATTTATTTACCAACAAGCACAAGATTAAAGAGGATTACTCAGATTTGACAGCATCCATTACATTTCAAATAGGTAATACAACAGTGTCTTTAGGAGTGCATGAAACCAGACAAATTTAATAGAAAGCACCAAAGGCATAAAGCATCTGATATATCAAATAATGAAACTCTGGTTTCCAAGAAGGCAAATGGAATGACTTTTCACAGGGGAAGAAATGGAAGACTAATCTCTACCTGGTTCTGTTCCTTCAGGATGTCAGTGAAATCCTTCAGGCGAAAGCTAAATGTTTCTTTTTTTGTGTGTGTGTGTGTGTGTGTGTGTTTGTGTGTGTGTATACAGACTCACTGAAGTATACTCTTATCCTTTTAACAGATACTTGCTCCCGCCATACCTTTGGAATCACGTCTTTCATTGGGTGACAGTTTAAATAAAAATAGTACAGGATGTTGGGATTTATACTGGAAACTATTAGACTTCATGTTTGTGCTGGATCAGTACTGAGACACTCTTTGATATCCATTGTTTCCCATAGCAACTGGGTCATACTTGTCATTCAGCTTGACCCATTATAAGTCTAAATGAGCCATGACCAGACCAATTAATGAGGCTGGGTCATGACTGTGTGTGTGGCTGCAAGTGTGTGGTCGTCTTCATATGAAGCTTGTTCAGGCTAACAGAATGTAACAGACAAAAGATAAAAGTAATTTTTAACGTCTGTGCAACTTTAACATTAAAATCTAATTATCATTTTTTACCCATGTTTTTCTACACTTTCATTTCCAGGACCATGTCCACCATTGCCATCATGGCTAGTGTTATTTTACTATAAGTTTGAACAATGTTTAGCACATTCTTTGAAATCATACAACTTCTTATCACACTTAGTGCCTATAACCAATGACCCCTACCCCCACCCCCATCCGTGTCTCTGTGTCTTCCTCTCTCAGGATTTCCCACTGCTGCTGATTGGCTGAAAGATAATGAGATCGTCATCTTGTTTCCAGGGTAACTGTCTCAACTTGTCCTCCATGCCAAATAGTTTAACGGTACAGTGACTGCACCAAGGGAAAGTGGACATACACATAAACAATGTTTAGAGTTTCACACGCATCCAAAAAAAACTCATAAAAGAACGCGCATGACTAACTTAATACAATCCCACAATTCAAGAGTATCATTAGGAAATTCTATAAATAATTCACATTATAATTTGCATAATAATTAAGAAATAATAATAATTAGGAAATAATTTGCACTCACACCATGCATACCCTGTCACTTGTTTTAAGGGGTGGTCCAGATGAAAATGTAATCTGTGTCCACCCATAATACATTTTCATGTCACTCCCCTCCCCACTCTTATGCTTAATCAACCATGACTAGATCTCATTGTTACAGTACCTATATGATGTCTTTACAGCATAAGAGTGGTCATTTCATTGCGCAAGAGGCCAGACCCAAAACAATGAAAACAAAAGGAGGGAGCACAAACAGAGTTACAGCTGGGAGACTCACACACACACACACACACACACACACACACACACACACACACACACACACTCCATACTCTAAGGAGTTCCTTGCTAATCTAGTTCCAGACACTGACAGGTTCCTTTATAATTTAAGTGGAGCAGGGGAAAGAAAGGACAAGGACAGGAAAATGACTGATAGACTCTCCCCCCCCCCCCCATCCCCGACCCATCTCCCATTCTCAGCTGATGGTAGAGATTGTGAGGAATTTGACATTTCAGTTTCTTTGTCTACCACCCTTTCTGTGACATTCTGACTATACAGCGTACGAAAAAGCTAAACACAGATCGTGTGCAGGGATATGACAACAAACACCATATCAGCACTCTATACAAACTCTGTTAGAGGCTATATTTTATTTTTTAGTTTTCCTCTCCCCAACATCATGATCATTTGACTTCTCTCTCTCTCTCTCTCTCCCCATCTCCCCTCCTCCTCTTGCCTGTACTCTGTGCGAAGTGGCAGGGGTTTGGATGAAGGTCTTCCAAACTCCCTGTCCCACAGGACAGTCTTAGGTGACCTTGTGGATCTAATTACTCTCACAGTGGTCTTATTGTTTTTGTTTACTTGCTTTGCAGCTCATTGTGTTTCTTAAATTAATCATAGCGCGGCTGCAATTACTTTTCCCATTTCACATCGCTTGTTCTGGACTGTGTGTTGTCATGACACAAACACACAAACACACACACAGAAAGGGAGAGAGAAAGAGAGAGACAGAAAGAGAGAAAAGAGAGAGAGCGCGAAAGAGAGCGAGAGAGAGAAGGAAAGAGTGAGAGAGAGGAGTACACAAATAAAATATCTGCAGTACAAAACTGTGATAGACAAATACACACACACAAGTTTGATTTTAACTATTTCACTTTTGACTCATTCATATTCAAATGGAACATTCACCTTAGGTGCTGACTGTTCGTTAAATTTTGTTCAGCTTATCTTCAGCCATAATTAACACTGCTAACTTGATGAGACTCAGTAAAACCCCCTGTCACACTTGGTATTACTGACCACAATAGACTTGGTTTGTGTGAGAGCTGCTCAATCAGAGATAGGCTGCATGTGAAAGGAAGCCTTCGGGTAATCAGAACCTGAAGTCTTTTCCCCGAGGACCTGCGGCTCTTTGATAGGATGTACGTGTCCGCATAAATGAAGGCTGTGTGAAGAACAATGGCAGAAGAGACCTCTTTGAATTCTAGTTGATCATTCAGGGAAGGTAGATCAGACCACAGCAGGTGGATAGAAGGCAGGATGGAAGGCAGAGCAAGCTGCACTATTATGCCAAACATGTGGTCAGTACAATAGGAGAATAATCACCAGAGCCACTAGGGAAGTGTAGTGAGGACGAGGTGGAGAAAGAGAAAAAGGGAGGGATGGAGAAAGAGAGGGAGGGAGAGAGAGAAGGAGGGAGGACTGTGAATGCAATTACCCTCTGGACAGGAGCCCCTGATCGATGATAGGATTTTGTGATATTTTGAAAATACACTGGAATGAGCAAGAGGTGCAAATCTCCTGCTTGCTGCTATAGGCAAGGAAGATACTGAATGAATGAATAGATAGATAATAGATAGATAGATATAGATAGATAGATAGATAGATAGATAGATAGATAGATAATAGATAGATAGATAGATGGATGGATGGATAGATTGATTAATTGATGGATGGATGGATGGATGGATGGCTTTTGGAGAGTGGAAGCAGATGGCTTATTGACACTGGGTTAACATGGTAGGAAAAAGAGTAATGATATAAAAGTTTAGCATCTGAATTTGGAAGGATTTATTAAGATCAGATTGTCTATATATCTGCACTGCCAAAAATCCTCTGGGAGTTTCCACTGTTAAAAATAACAAACCATGGCATCATCCTATCATAACAGGCTTGTCACAAAGTATAACAACCGACCTGGCGATGAATAAACTTGTAATGGATTCACCCGGGCAGAAACAGCAAACACCCACCAATGCCAAGCCTGCGTTGGTGATGACAGTGTGCATGTCACCCTATGTCTCTCTGTTGCCCTCTCTCTCTCTCTCTCTCTCCTCTCTCTCTCTCTCTCTCGGAGGGCTGTCTGAGCAGGATGACATCATACTGCTAACATGTCCTGGCGGAGAGAGAGAGAGGACTGGGCTAAACATGGCCCTGGCAGGCGCTCTCTCTCTCTCTCTCTCTTTATTTCTC
>PYXC01000135.1:1050000-1067500 GCA_015244755.2 Tenualosa ilisha | reverse complement strand
GACCCCTGAACATAAGGGCTCCTCTCTCTCTCTCTCTCTCTCTCTCTCTCTCTCTCTCTCTCTCCCTCTTTTTTTGGCTCTTCCAGGCTGCCGTACACACAGTGATTGCAGTTGCGGGTCTCTTTCGAGGTGGGTGGTCCCCACACGCCCTGCTCTGTGTGTTAATGAGGAGGATGCCTCTCACGACCGCCATTCACCCGCCAGCAGGAAGGAGCACAAACTCGCACACACATCATCATCCTCCCACCACAGGCCCTTACAGCTGTGTGTGTGTGTGTGTGTGTGTGTATGTGTGTGTGTGTGTGTGTGTGTGTGTGGGATTGGGCCAGGGAGCAGCAAAAGATGAGGTGCTAATCTCCAGTAATGAGTGAAGGAAGACATGAGAGGAGCTGAGGGGAAAAAGAGGAAAGAGAGGGCTAGCAAGAGTGAGGAGGAGAGGTCAGGCTGGGCAGACAGAGAGAGCGAGAGAGGAGAACGACTTCTCTCAGAGCGTCAAGAACAGAGTTAATTGTCATGCTGAAATTCATACCACTCTGATGCCAAGGGGGAGCCAGTCATTTTTGATGAGCCAGAGGATGAAAAATACACAATAACCGCCTCCTACCCCAGATCCATATTCATATTCATACATCCTATTGGAATATATGTGGCTCCTAACTTACTGTGTGGCCATCAGAATGGTTGCCTGTGTAAGCTCATTAGCCAAAGCAGCACTTTCAGGCTAAATTTGATCATGTAAAGGAGCTTGTGTGAATATATAAATAAGACACTGAGACTTAATGATTGTATTTCAAATCTCAGATCTCAATGCTAAGTATGTGGTGGGTGAGAGAAAGAGTAGGAGAAAAACAGGGGAAGAGAGAGAGAAAGAGAGTAGGGGAAAGAGAGAAAGAGGGAGGGAGAGAGAGAGAGAGAGATGTGTGGCGGACGGTGGGTCGCACAGATGGAGAGCTTGATGAGGGCCAAAATGAAAGTGAACATGTTCGTGTGTGTGTGTGTGTGTGTGTGTGTGTGTGTATATGTGTGAGGTGGGCTCCATGTGACCCTGGTCCTGGTAGGTTCAGCCTTCATCAACCTCTTATTGATAATCCAGTTTGATTGGCTGTAACTCCAGGCGTAGGAGAGAGAAGGATAGAGAGGGATGAGAGGAGTGGATGAGAGAGAGCCACTTCAGGAGTGGTACTGGTGGACCCTTGGTCTTTGCTGCTGTTAGTTTGATGCATTACATGGTTGTTTTAAGCTGTTATAAGAACAAATATAACCAAAGCTACAATGCATTTTGGGCACACTGTGTTGCAGTGACAATGAATTGTGAATCATTTGAAACCCTTCGACTCCCAAGGCTCCCACGGCTGTACAATGAGATTGCCCATGAGACAGTACATGATGTGAAGGTTTGATACTATATCATGACATGAGCACAGCACATATATGCTGTAATTATTCATATCATAGACATATGCAATGCTTCACTGACCATGGAAAATCGTCAGAGCTGCATGTAGGCTACATGTTTTTGTTGTGAATATTTTGTATTCGGGTGTACGAGCAAAGACAAGGAATATTCAGTGTTCAGTGGTGTGTGCACATGCGTGACCATTTAAAATACACACTGCATGTCAGGTCAGACACATTTAATTATCTGCTACAGTTTGTTTGACACTGACTAATTATTAATCGTTAGATTCATAATTAGATTAATTCTCATCTAGATGATGAGAATTAATTCTCACTTCATCCATGTAACGTATCAGCCTTTATGTTAAACTAATTATTTCAAAGGTGTGGCCTCTCCTCTTGTATCTGTTTGAAGTCTACATCATTACCAGAAAGTGAATTAAACAGGCTTTCATGAACTGTTTGAACTGACACAGTTAGGAATTGAAATGCCATGTTGATGTGCCAGTGGCCAAATATCGTTTAAAAAAAAAAAGCTTGAAAACTTTCATTCAAGCCTACTGTCTTCCTAATAGTTTGTCATTTTCATATCAAAAGGTTGTTTGTGTCTAGTATCTCTTCAAAAATAGACAGAAAATCATAGGCCTGGTGATGTAAAACAGTACTCTAGTCTTTACAGTCACACACAGAGTACTGGAAATTACTCCAGTTCCAGCTCTCTCTCACACACACTAACACTTGTAAACTGTACACTTCAGCTTTTCTTTCATGCACTTCCACTAAGAGCTAGCAGACCTACTTAAACGAGTGCTTTTACAACTGCACTTCACATCTAGATTCAATAAGTCTTTGGCAAAGGGGAAGCGTGGTCCAAATAGGAAGCAACTTGCCATCCTCTTCCCTTCCATCCATCTGTCATATATTCATCAAATGTACAAAATGTGCTCATGTGATGAGTGTGTTTTAAGTGCCATGACTGCCCGACGAATACAGTCATAAAAATAATGAAAAGTTGCTGAAGTTGCTAAGTTGCCTAAAATATGTTTCGATTTGCAAGTGTCCATGTGACAGAGCGCAGCGCGTCTGCCACAGTAATCAGCGGCCAATGGCCAGAACAATGGCCAAACAAACGGGGCTAAACGAACTTTTGCAGGGACATTAAAAGACTGCATGGTGTCGGATATGATTGTTGTGGATGCCTGTATGTTGTTTAAGTGTATATATGAAGGTTTGGGGGTTCGTGGTTCATAAAACAGCAAGATTGTTACACGCACGAGTTTGTTTAAAAAAAGAACATGTTTTGAATTGCAAACATTTATTGTATATTTATTGTAAGTATAAACAACAGCCATGTAAAAAAGTGTAAACAACAGCCATGTAAAAAAGGTTCTTCTAAGTGCGCACTCCGTTACAGTCCACAATGGGATAAAACCTTAGGGAAATCCCTCAGACGATTTTTATTTTTCATAACAGAGGCAGGACCAAATTGGGTCTGGACCGAGAACAGCAACTTGAATAGACCACACATAGTTGGTGGTGCTATACAAGGCAGGCAGTTTGGGGCATATACATTATCATTATTATCATAGTACCCGATGTTGTTTTAAGTTTCAGACTAATCAACTAGCGTTGTGAATTTCTTGCATGTTTTGTGTTTATGTATGGTGAGATGTAAACCCAGCGTGCTATTTCCATTCATTGTGGCAAATCATTTTTAAAATTAACTCATGCATGATGTTTGGACATTAAAATGTAAAGAATTTGAAAATGTGGAAGGTGTAGGTGGCACTATATCACAAACAAATAATATAAGTTGTATTAATGTTGAGTTATCCTAGAACACTAGAGTGTGTGTGTGTGAGAGTGTAATGTATATGAGTGTGAGAGAGTCAGCTAGCATGGCTAGAGAGAGTACGTAGATTACAGATATTGTGTGTGTACGTGTCTAAATGACAGTGTGCATGCTGGTGTGTGTGTGTGTGTGTGTGTGTGTGTGTGTGCGTGTGTGCATGCATGTGCGAGTGTATATGTGTATGTGTTAGTGTAGGTGTGAGTGTGTTTGTAGGTTGAGTGAGAGCAAGTCTGTGTTTTTTGAGTGGTCATATGAGCCAGCTTCATTGTGTTTCAGCCTTTCAGTGTGTGTGTGTGTGTGTGTGTGTGTGTGTGTGTAGAGTTTTCCTATGTCTGCAACATAATGTGCTATTATGGCTGGTCACTGTCATTGAGTATATGTGTGTGCGTGCGTGTGTATGTTTGTGTGTGTGAGAGAGAGAGAGCTACAGAGAGGTAAGGTCACTACTTTAGTGTGTGTGTGTGTGTGTGTGTGTGCATGGCGTAGCTACCACTGAGGATACCGAGGTCATGTCCTCAGTATTTTTTCTAGAGCTGATGAAATTTAGAATCCCAGTATTAAATGTACTGTCTTTCAGACATATCTAATTTCTCAAAACGAGAATGTTAGACAAAAAATATGGAGTGGACGCTTGTCTATATCTCAGAGCAAAAGCATCAATATTGGCAAAAAAATGCGGATTGTGTGCTATTTATAGAAAGAGTGCTTTGAACGTGCTGTCATCGCTCGCATGAACTTTAATAGGCCTACACTCAAACTCAAAGTCACAAAAAATTAGCTGCTGGCATATGTCATGGTGAAGTAAAGATTTACATTTACATTTACATTTACATTTAGGCATTTAGCAGACGCTTTTATCCAAAGCGACTTACAAAAGAGGATAACATTCAAGCTACAACACAATGAACTAACAAGGAGTGCGTATTGCTAACATAGAATCTGCACTGTTTTGAGTTGAAAGTGCAATAGTGTAACGCAATGTAGAGAAATTAAATTATTAAGTGCATTCTCAAAGTTTACGCCAGGAGATATTCTTGGAAGAGCTTAGTCTTCACGAGTTTCTTGAAGGTGGAGAGGGTATCAGTTGATCTGGTAGCACTTGGGAGGTCATTCCACCAGCGCGGAACCAGATATGAGAAGAGTCTGGACTGACCTGCACAAGGTGTTGGCCGTGCTAGAAAACGTTCCTTAGAGGAGCGATACAATGGGTCTTCTGCTAGAATGAGATGGTAAACTCTACAAAGATAGCCTAAATACTTCTTAACTCCAACAGCCGAAACTCCTTTTATGTGTGGGAGAGCCACAGATGCAGTACGAGAGACAATGACAGAGAGAGCAATTTTGACTGGACTTCTGTCTCTCTCTCGTTAGGGTATTAATCAATCATAATGTAAAGTTTTGGTTTTTTTTTCAGTAAAAACAGTCTTTTAAAAAGTGTTTTCATTTCTCCCTGTGTGGTCGCAGCACATTCGAGCCATTCTAGACTATGTAAATAGGCTAAACAGCTACCCCACATTTCCATTGCCTCAGGCTGGTTTA
The DNA here is from genome assembly GCA_015244755.2 of Tenualosa ilisha. Classification (NCBI taxonomy): domain Eukaryota; kingdom Metazoa; phylum Chordata; class Actinopteri; order Clupeiformes; family Clupeidae; genus Tenualosa; species Tenualosa ilisha. The sequence goes on along the minus strand of PYXC01000135.1, from coordinate 1,062,711 downwards.
GGCTATAATGACAACTGAGTTTAACAGTTCTTCTATGTTATTCAAAGCAAATTTTTGCAGGTTAGGATGTCTGAAACTGCATTTTGGAGGAATTATTTGCAGCTCATAATGTAGGAAATGCAATATTTTGGTCATGAATAAAACTGTATTGCACTATATTGCATTTAGCCCACACAAAAGGTGCTTCAGGAGCCTTCAGACTAAAACCAACAGGTTCAGGAGCGGCTTCTTCCCCACAGCTGAACTCTGTCCCCTGCTGAACCTTCCTATTCACGCTACACTGTAGCATAATCTGCTCACAGCGCTTCTCTTGACACTTTTACTACAACCATAGATTATGGGAGCCAAACAGTGTTTTCTTTTGGATTGCTTTAGGACAAATGCTTTAAATCACCACTTCATCCAAAATTCATGGATACTTTTCCTAGTCTTTGTTCAACAAAATTATGTATAACTACAGCAAGACTTGCAGATATTTAGATACTCTTATCTTATCAAAACAGTTCACTGTGAAGCCAAACCTAAAAGGAATAAAATACAATATATGCAATCAGTACATTCAACACTATGTACATGTTTGCCCTATTTATTGTACTGTAGGCCTATGTACATGGTTTACTTTTTGTAGTGGGACATTATCTTACATAAACATTTATGCATTTAGCAGATGCTTTTATCCAAAGTGACTTCTGGTCCTCCCTAGAGCAACTTAGGGTTAAGCGCCTTGCCCAAGGGTATAATGGCGGCAACCAGGTTTGAACCCACAGTTTTCAGGCTACTAGCATGCTAACCAGGATCCTTAACTGCTACGCTACCACTGCCCCAACTTATATGAGAACCTCAATTGATGCAATACACATGTGATGACCACTGACCTTTTTGCAGGGCAACATGCAGAAACAGGGGACAAGGTAACATGGTAGACTAGTATACACATTGCATTTTCTATTTCAAAAACATCACCAAATACAGTAAAACCACTGAAATGGTATACTGCCGTACTCCTAGACTACAGCACACAACCTGAAGAAAGCCTGGTGTGTGCCATTGCTAGAATTTTTTTTTGGAGTTGTTTTACAGTCATCATTATAGTGAACCACATCATAAAGTGATCTAACAAGTCAAACACACACAAATTTTGTTGATACAAAAAGTCTCCCAGTGGTACTTTCCATATATATTACAGTAAATAGTAGTGCATAGCAGTATGCCATTTAGGAAACAGCCACTGTTCTGTTCTGATTTGCATCTGCCCATTCCTCCAGGTTACACAGATACAGAGACAAATTCATTGAATCACTGTATGTACCATTTTCATCTATTGCCAGAGGTCCACCAATGCATACAAATTTAGATAGTTATTAGATCGTTTGGTAACAAACAACATTCACTGTGCATAGTTGATCTATGTCAAACTGTATGAGAATAGCTATATTTCATGCTTTGTGTCTCTTTTCGTGTTCACTACACATTGACTGCCGTGACAGCATTTGCTATAGTTATGGCGACATTAGTAATTTTGGGTGTAAGTATGAAGAGCTTTGGTGGCTGTTGTGTATTTTGCAGCAAATGTTAACTGGGGTGTTCAGATGTGTATTGGTAAAGCACACTGTATGAAGAGTTTTGAAAAGATGGACATTGTATTAAGACAAGTGTGAAGAAGGCAACACACAACAAATGCCATAAAAATACAGGTGTGTGTGTGTATGTGTGGGTATGCATGTGTGTGTGCATGTGTGTGTGTGTATGTGTGCATGTGTGTGTGTGCATGTGTGTGTATGTATGTGTGTGTGTGTGTGTGTGTGTGTGCGTGTGTGTGGTATGTGCGTGCAAGCATTTGTCTGCTTTTTATTGAAAGCAAATACATCACATTATGCACACTATTACGTGTGTCAGGGTGAATTTACTTAGACAACAGCAGAAAACAGCAACAAGAGATCATTTATGATTCACAAGACGTTGAACTGAAATTACATTTCATCTGTTCAACTGTGCGCAAATTTTTGCACTAGGAACGGTTATTCTGCTACCCCTTAGCTAGCTCCCGCAGAATGTCTAAGCTTGGATGAAACTCAAAGTCCTTTGTATTAGTCTTTCCTCATCTCTGGAGCGAGACTTTTCAGATGTTCATTTTAAGCTATCTCAGTTACTTGGCTACCCCGCGTTCAACACACGTCCACTCTTAATCTGTCTCCTTTAATAGCCGTTAACAGTCACGCGCCCACAGATGAGACAGCGCTATTGACAGACATTTGTCTCGTTGATGTATGCAGTCCTTGGTGGTGGTGTGTTAAAGTAGCTAATCCAGTGGCAGTGGCCATTTGGGTTTTCACCAGTAGGCTCTGCTCACATGTGTGGGCACACACACACACACACACACACACACACACACACACACACACACCACACACACAGACAGCCCACTGGGACATGCCGGTGTGTGTGCTCTGTAGTTCGGCGATGCCGTATCCTCCTGTGCCCCCTGGTAAAATGTCAGCCGAGCACTCCCCTCTGACAAACGACCTTCCGACTCATTCTACCTCACACTCAGCCCTGCTGCTTAATCAAGTCCATTACTCTGTATGTGTGTGTGTCTATGTATGTGTGTGAAGTGTGTGTGTATGTCACTCTTTCTCTCTCTCTCTCTCTCTCTCTGTGTGTGTGTGTGTGTATATCTCTCTCTCTCTGTCTGTGTGTGTGTGTGTGTGTGTGTGTCTGTGTGTGTTCTCAGTGTCAGTGCTCCAGGTTGTCCATGTTATTCTATGCACATTCATTACTGACATGAGATTGGACTCCTATCAGGGACTTGAAGGTCAAAGTTCTTTAAAGGTTGGGCCTGTTTTCAGGCTGAGTGCATCCCTGGTGACCTGAGTGCATACCTCTCTGTGACCTGAGCACTGGCCCTGTCTGTGTGTCTGTGTATGTGTGTGTGTGAGAGAGAGAAGGAAAAAAGAGAGGGAGAGTACTGTTGCAGTCGCTACTGAGGTCCTGCTTCCCTGTCTGTTTCCTCAACAATGGTTTCCTGTCTGGGGTTTGTGTGTGTGTATGTGTGTGAGTGTGTGTGTGTGTTTGTGCGTGTGTGCGTTTTTGTGTCTGTGCACGTGTGAAAAGATAGTGAGAATTTGTGGAGCAACATAATTCTGATAAATATGAATATTTTGCATTTGTTCCCTGGTCTGTCAGCTGAGCGATGGGTGTGCAGTTTTGTCCCATCAGAACACAGGCCTACAGGAGTGCCTGCCGAGAGATGAGACTGAGGAAGACATCTGTGGCACTGTGACAGAAAGGCATGGAAATATGTCAAGCTCTTTGGCTTTTTTGTTTATTTCTCCTCTCTCTCTCTCTCTCTCTCTCTCTCTCTTTCTCTCTCTCTCTTTCTCTCTCTCTCTCTCTCTCTCTCTCTCTCTGTTGTGCTTTGTGATAATAGATGTATTTTAAGCCACAAATGTCAGGCTTTGTCTCCTCTGACCAGACTGTTGGTTGAAGATAAGCAGAAAAAGAGGCATTCTAAGGACTCTCTCGAGTCTTTTTGTAAGGTCATTATGGACCGCTGGTTTGGACTTCAGTGAAGTCATCTTATAGCCCTTCCTGTGAAATACCCTCCTCTGACTGTCTTGCAAATATATCAATGGTTCAGATTTTTCTTAAAGAAATATGAATCATTGTATGAATGTACAATGAAATAAAATGTGAAAAATGAAAACAAGTGGTGAGAGTTTGTTGGACTTGATAACATTCATGAAGAAAGTTTTGATTAAACTGGAGGCAATTGAGGTATGAAGGTATGAAATCTTCCTAATATGCAAACATGTTTATTGTTTATATTTATTATTTCTTTGCAGATGCTTTTATCCAAATCGACATACACAAATAATATGCTACATTAACCAACTGGCTAAAAATTTGAGATTTTTTTACACTCAAAGGCCACTCGAAGCGCGACATGGTGTGCACTTGCCCATTGGTCTCCATGCTGACATTACTGGTGACTCCGGTTTTCACAATCACTGACATGATATGTTTTGGTTATGATCTGCTGGTTGATCCAAAGAAGTACTGGTCCACACACTGGAGAGCTCCCGTGTAAGTCTGTTTTAATTAGAGCCACCTTTGAGGATTTTGACGTTGAATTTGATCCTTCTGTATACACCAAACTCATCGTAATTGTTTGTGGAAAAGGTCCAATTTTCAAAATCAAACCACAGAACATGACTCTATATAAAGTCTTGATAGCATTCAAAAAACACATTTAACAAAGCAGTATTTCAAATTTATAATTAAACGCAAATGTTTTTCCCTTGTATGCCCTCTGAATAATCTATTAACATGTAAGTCGTTTCCGAAGTCTTTTTGAAGACTTGGTGATTCCACTTTGCCATTTCTTTTCTGTGGTCCTCATGAAACTTTTTGTCTCTCTTATCTGCGCATCTTATACCATCCTCCACACTGAATGCTGGGGAAAGATAAACACTGGGTCCTTTTTCAGGCAAATTTGTCATATTGAATTAATTGGAATGTCTTAATTACTATTGTTTTAAGAGTATACGTATTTATATAAGTATATGCATTCTTTTGGTCCTGTTATGGAAATTCAGTCTTTGCATTTAACCTGTCTGTGGATTAGTGACACACACACACACACAGCACACAGTGAGGTGAAACACATTAACCCAGAGCAGTGGCCAGACAGCTGCTGAGGCGCCTGTGGAGCAGTGAGGGGTTAGGTGTCTTGTTCAACGGCACCTCAGTCATGGATGTGGCTATTTTGGGCTTTATTCTGATAGGACAGAGGAGTAGCCACAGGAAATGGGTGGGAGAGAGAGTTGGGGAAGAACCACTTCATAATCATAATGACAAATTCAAAACAAACTCTTAAGATGTACGGTTGTTTGTTTTCTGTTGTTGATAGCTTTGAACTATCTCACTCTTCACATAATTTTTGCTCACACCATTGAGCAACAGCAATTTTCAATGCTTAACTTGCTTCAGCATAAAACACATGGTATAAAACCAGCCTTGATAAATTAGGAATTTTTAAGTGGATTATTTATCAGCTGGGTATTGTGAAGAAATACTTCAACACGGAGTTGTAATGAGAGCCCAGTCTTGTGAGACGGACGAACTTCTTCTTCTGAAGCTACTGAATGTACGTAAGGGTTTACATGAAGTATTTTTAAGATGCAATTATTCAGCAGCGCTACCTTGGCCAGCATTCAGGGCTGGAGGTCTTATCTAATTGTGCAGCCCCTTGTCTTTAAGATTCAGACTGCAGAAAGATAATCTTGAGAGCTGTCTCGACTGATAAAATATGGCCTCGGGTGTCTGGCAAACTATTAAACTCAAATCAGTTAGGAAGGTGTTATCACATTTCTTTGAAGAAACTAGTTTGCAGACTTTCTGCTGGTTTTATTTATGTGTTTTCACTTGAGATGTTTAGAGGGCCTGGAGAACTGTTATTCATGAGTGTGTTTCCAAAACAGCGCAAACGGTTCCAAAATTGCAGATGAGTTATCGGGGAAGTGATTTTTGCCCTGTAATCGCCTTTAGAGGGGTTGGGGAAACACAGATGGCATTAAATTCCACTGAGAGACTGAGCTCAGCATATTCATGCCTTTCAGAACAGAATGTGTCTCATCACAGGGTTGAGTTTGCATTGCGGACTCACTCGCTGTGAAGTTTCATTTAAAGTGCATTCATCCACGCTTCCCCTGCAAGTCTTATCTGCCCTCGACTTCCATGTTATCACTCCGCCTTCAGACCGTTTTACACGCGCGCGCGCGCACACACACACACACACACACATACACACACACACACACACAAATGCGCTTATCCACTCAACTGAAACCCATTTATGTCGACACAACTTTTCCTTTTTGATCTCTCATGGTTCTCGTCTGTATGAGTCCCTTGCTACAGAACTGTAGTTTTCTCTCCATCTCTTTCAACGTGTCCCTTCTTTTCCACGGCCACTGTTCAAAACCGAAGTGTATTCCTTCACCCTTTGCCTACCTGAGGAGGAGGAATAAAGGAGCAAAGTGAACCAATGTGGAAACGAATGACAAAAAAGAGCAAATGCAAGATAGCAAGGAAATGAACCAAAATGAATGGAATTTTAGCTCAAAGAGGCGGTGATGGACCGACGCAGACAGAAAGAGAGAGAGCGACTGAGAGAGAGAGGGAGAGATTAATCTCTTTTCCTCCCTCCACGAATGCACAGCTGAGCCCAATTACCTGTAGAGCCGACCATTTCACTGCCTGTTGGAGAGCAAGAGACAGATCCAGTTGGAGAGAGAGAAAGAGTAAGAGCGGGAGCAAAGAGGCCCGGCAGTCGAGAACAACCATTTCAACACCAGCAGCCTGGCCTCACAGATATCCCTGCAGATGATGATTTATGCAGCACAGCACTGCCTAGGATAGTATGCTTTATAACAGACAGACGGACAGACACACACACACATACACACACACAGACAGACAGACACCACCCAAAGGAGGGTTTGAAAAGTAATCCAATCTTTGGGAAACAACCCAAGATCTCTCACACACCATCCTGCACCCTTTCCTCAACCCAGCTTCTCATCCAATCCTTTCTTTCAGCATATCATATGAATACTGTTTTAGTATTACTGACACACTGACGCTCACCACACACACACACACACACACACATACACACACACACACACACACACACGCTACACAAGTTTTTTGTAATCCTCCTCGCTTTCTTACCACATGCCATTGTTTTTCCTCACCAAGTTTTCCTGATCCTGCACAAGCCAGCAAGTGGCATCCCCAACGTCTTGTGTGTGTGTGTGTGTGTGTGTATATGTATGTGTGTGTGTGTATGTGTGTGTGTGTGTGTGTGTGTGTGTGTGTGTGTGTGTGGAGGGGTGTTGTCACTCTGAGCTGAGCTGCAGAGGCTGGTGCTGAACTGTGCAGGAAGTAGAGAGCACAAAAGAAAGCAGAAAGCACAAAAGAGCTCGGCCTCTGCTCTGCTCCTTCCCGAGCTCACCCCTGGCTGCTATCTGTCCACCCATGTGGAAAAGTGAGACATTTCTACAACTGTGCTTCCAAAAAACAAAAGAAATGCCAAAGAAACGCACACAGGTGAAGAAGAAAGAAAGAAAAATGAAAGAAAATGTTAGAAAGCATGTGTGTGTAGTGGGGGCTTGAATTGGAAAGGAGGGGAAGTGCGGAAGGAAAATGTCTTTATGTACGCATCTTTCTGTATGCATATATGAAAGTGTGTGTACGTGTGTCTGTGTTTGAGTGTGAGAGCCAAACTATTCAGTGGGAAACATTCAGCTTCAAGCAGTAGCAACTACAGCCTTCCAAATACCCAATACTGAGAACAGAGGGTGTTATTCTTGTTATTAAACACTGTTAGTTCTATTTTCATACATTCATACATAAAAAAGGGACGAGATATGTGTATATTTATGCGCATGCATGTGTGTGTGTGTGTACGTGTGTGTGTGCCTGTGTGTGTGTATGTGTGTGTGTATGTGTGTGTTTGCTATGTAAAGTCAGCCACAGATGAGTCAGTATATTGCAGAGTTCCAATCTTCGATGAACAAGCACCCTCAACAGCCATTACGTCCCTGAAGGGCTGTTTCATCAATTATGCATAGGAGCGAGGAACGGCTTTGTTATGTGTTTGAATAAGGCTAAGAGTCTATGAAGAACTGTGGAGATCTCATTACTGACCGTGATGTGGAATTAAGGATTCCACAGGTCAAGCATACCCTCTTCATAACATATTAGCTCTGAGTTAAAAAACTTCAGAGTCAAGTCATATTCTCTCGCTCTTTTATTCTCCCTCTTTCTCTCTCTCGCTCTGTCTTTCTCTCTTGCTCTCCATCTCTCTTTTTCTCTCTCTCTTTCTCTCTCTCTCTCTCCCAGAGACTATGAGAGATGGAACATCTGTTCCTCCTAGTTAGTTTTGGCGCTGTAATGTAATGATGCCGTAGGCCATCAACAGTGATCCCTCTGATTGGGAGGCACGCAGGACAGAATATGTTGCTTCACTAGTTGGTGCTTTTGGTGAGATTTTCTGTACAAAAATACAATCTCACATAAAATACACACACACACACACACACACAAATATATTCACAGTCAGTTATTCCTGATAGCATATGTAAGAGACATGAAGAGAGTGCTACGCAAAGAGGAACCGAATATGGCTAGATATTGTAGGCATTCAGAGAGAGAGAGAGAGTGCCCTTATCTGGAGCAGAACAGTTTGCTCTAATGAAAGCAGGGAAACACTCCATGCTGGGCTGGAGGCCTTTGAATAGGAACGATGGGAGGCAGCACTTTGTGTCGGTTGTGTGTTGGTGTGAGTCTCGCTTTGTGGCTTGTGTGTGTGTGTGTGTGTGTGTGTGTGTGTGTGTGTATGCGTGTGCATTTGTATGTGTTGGTGTGGAGGTGTATGTGTTTGTGTGGAGGTGTGTTTGGTTTGTGTGTGTGTGTGTGTGCATGTGAGTGTGTGTGTGTGGGTATGTGTGTGTGTTTGTGTGTGTGCAGAGGTGTGTTTGTTGAGGAAAGGGAATCTCAGCGGCAGCAGGCACACCTTGGTCACACAGCAGACATGGTTGTCATTGGCAGCATTGCTGCCAGCTGTGTGTCTGAAATACAATACTTCACACCTGCCGTCTCTGCTGGGCACAGTCAGTGTTGCCTAAAGGATGACTGCTGAAACGAAAATCTATTGGCAATGGTGATGGCAGTGTTTGCATGGGTGTGTGTGTGGGGTGGGAGGGTGGGGGGGATGAGTAGATGTTGATTGCTTTTGGAGGGCTTGTGTAGTGGCGAGACATGGGCAAGCAGAACATTCCAGCACATTCTGCATTCTTCAGGCCTGTCTAGTCTAGTCAGTAAAACAATGCTGTTTACGAGCCATCGCAAAAATTATATTGGTCCTATAAGAACTTTTAATAAAAAACTGGACAAAACACCAAGGACAAAACACCAAGCTCTTAAAACATGTTTGGTAAAGCAGAGAAATTAGTCTCACCTTGTGGATCTTCTTTTTATAAACAGAGGCCACACGATGGAAGGGAGTGGGGAGGAGGGAGAGGAGTGGAGTAGAGTTCTGGCTGCAGTAACTCCACAGCATTCATTCCTTCTTGACCTTTACCCAGAACTATGGAACAGCATGGAGTAGTGATGGCTTTGCAGACAGTATAGGCTCAGGGGAGAGAAGTGAGGGTAGAGGGGCTCAGTTATTTAAGAAAACTCCATCTACATGGACTGCCTGAAAGGAAATAAAAAAAATGGACACCAGGTGTTTTAAATAGCATAAGCACAACAAAAAGACAAATAGACAAAATAAAAATGTAACCTGCATAATAGGTTCTTTGGGTCAGCTGTCTCAAAGCAGGTTTTATACAGCCTCCTTCCATACTAATAGTGGCTTTTTTCTCCAAAGGTGTAATACCTTGGTGATGCTTTTACTTTAGTAATATACAGAAAAATCCTATTTGCACGTACTCTACATTTTTGGTCCTTCTGTATGCACATTAGAAATGTTGGCAACTAACTGTCTGATGAGGTGTGTTCAGGAGCAATAGAAATACTCCATCAGTTCCAGAGTAAAGCAGGACTTCTCTGCTATGGCTTTTCAGCATATGATTTTTATAGAGAGTGATATGCAAAGTACATTGCTTGATGTTTTATCATATTATCTGAACATATTGTTTTTTTTTTTTTAAATCAGGCTAATTTTGAAGTTTCTGACAGATTAATTTCAGTTTGTAAAGATTTGAAATGTAAAAGACAGTTTAATTGAATCGGCTGATGTCATTTCTTCAATAAAAGCTATTCTTTTTTGTCTTTCCATTCCAGCGCATCGCTGTGCATCTAATAAAAATGAGAAGAATTTAAATGTCAACTTAATAAGTGAAAATAACTATATTTCATTTTTTCTGGTCAAAAATAACAAGGGCTAGAGGATTAAAAAACATTAATAAGGGGGTTATAAGAGATGCTGTCAGGTATGGCATGTTGTGTCAGGCCCTTGACATACTGGTCCTTTTGTCCTCTTGCTTTGCCTGAATCTCAGAGTTGTCACTTGGTCTTCCTCCACCCCCCTAACCCCCCTCCCCATCCCCCTTTTGGGCCTTAAAGGAAAAACACATCTCTGATTGATAACCGGTGCAAACAGCTTAGGGTGTCTTACAGCTAAGCACAGCTATAGGCGTTTAGAAAGCCATGGAAGAGGCTTTGGTTAGCGCAGCTGTAGTTCTGATTCATTCCTGCGCTTCAGGTAGCCTAAAGCGTTTTTTCTGCACAATCCCCTGTGAAGCCTTAGGCTCCATGGCAAAGCCTGGCTGTGTCAACAAACTCCGTAAAAGCACCTGTCACCATTATCACCTGATACCAAAGAGCTTCTTGTAGTATTCTTTCCCTGTCTCCTTACACTATCTCTCACTTGTTCTCTTTCTAGGTCATTTTGTTTTGATGGAAAATATGCTATTGTCCTTCTAATCCCCAGGCTCTTTAATGCATAACATAACACACAACAACAAGCAATACAATTACCATCCCATGCAGACTGAAATCAAATATGCTTTGTGACAATTGCTTCATTCAAGTGCATTGAAAGCATTCTATAAAAAAATGAAAGAGCAAAGGCAGAATTAAAGGAAATAGCCTTGGTTGGAACAAAATATTCTATTTGAGATGCCTTTGTCTGGCACTGTGTTTCTCTGACATTTAAAAACTATCATCTCACCTCATGGTAGCCCTGAAGTGATATGTGTCTTTTACTTCTGTGTGTGTGTGTCTGTGTGTTTGTGTGTGTACATATGTATGCATGTATATGTGTGTGTGTGTGTGTACATTTTATGTGTGTACTTACACATGTACTTTATGTGTGTATGTGTACATATGTATATATATATGTGTGTGTGTGTGTGTGTGTGCACATACGTACGCATGTATGTTTGTGTGTGTGTGTGTGTGTGTGTGTGTGTGTGTGTGTGTGCGTGTACATACGTACGCATGTATGTTTGTGTGTGTGTGTGTGTGTGTGTGTGTGTGTAGCTCCATGGATGTATTATGGTTTACATTTATGCATTTAGCAGATACTTTTATCCAAAGCGACTTACAAAATGAAGATAAAGATCCAAACTGCAGCACAATTAAAAACTAACTAAGAGTGCATATTGGTAGATGCAAGTGCAGGAGTGTAATAAAAGTGCAGTGTACAGAGAGAGTGGAAGGTGCATTGTAAGTACATTCCTGGTATTCAAGCCAGGAGATATTCTAGGATGAGGCTGAAGGTAGGGAGGGTATCTGTTGCTCTGGTAGCACTTGGAAGGTCATACCATCAGTGAAAACAACAGATGAGAATAGTCCAGATTCACCTGTGCAAGGTGAATTGCTAGACCTTGCTAGACAATGTTCCTTGGAGAAGTGATTAGAAGGTAACATAGGGCTTTAAGTGGGTATTAAGGGAGCAGATCCATCAATCACCCTGTAGGGCAACATTAGTGCTTTGAATTTTATGTGTTCTGATGGACAATTTGCTTTCTAAATGATTAGTGGTGGCCACTGAGGTGCATCAGTCAGAATGCGCAAACAAAGATGTTTCTTCAGGATGTTTATTGCAGATGAAATTATAAGTGATTCTTATGGGTGAATTATTGGTAAGGCATGTGTGATTATCAGGATGTGTGTGTGTGTGTGTGTGTGTGTGTGTGTGGTTCTGTAAACAAAACAGACAGAAAATAGGCTACAGTTAGTCACTCTGTTATACTAACAGCTTAGCATCCATAGTTACAGGCCTTTAAGTTAGCAGGCAAGGCTAAGCTAACACAGCATGGCATGCTAGGCTAGTGCAAAGGGCTGTGTCATAAACAGCATTAGGCTACAGTAACACGATATGAATTTAAGGCACTATAATTTGGCCAACAATGCTTGCATTACACACAGCAATAGGTAGCAATATAGGTGAAGCAATGTAGTTCGTGACTAAATAACCTTTAAAGCACATGACAACAGACAGAAGAGGTACTTACTTAATACTGAACGCACACTGATGAAATATATACTCAAAATGAAGCTTAAACTCTCTATAAGTGCTCCAACAGCAGTCACACACGTAGCATCTGCTCTGAACTTAATTGCAAACTGAAATGGCGACTGTCAAAAGCAAAGGCAAGCAACGTAAGTCCTGATTGACTGATTCATTAGCAGGATGGAAGACCTGATAGGAGGGCATTGCAATAGTCAAACAAGGTCTGTACCAGAAGCTGGGTTGCAAGTTGGGTTAGGTACAGCCTGATCTTCCTTATGTTGAATAGAGAAAAACAGCACGACTGAGCTACAGAGGCAACATGATCGGCAAAGGTAAGCTGGTCATCAATAATGACACTCAGGTTTTTTGCAACCTTGGTGGGAGCAACAGATAGGGAATTTGATGTTGTGGTGTATGGTTTGCTTGGCTGGGAGAACTAGGAATTCAGTTTTGGAGAGGTTTAGTTGGAGGTAATGTTCTTTCATCCATGCAGATATGTCAGATAGACCATCAGCGATCCGTGTTGACACCGTGGAGTCACCAGGAGGAAAGGACAGATAGAGCTGGGTATCATCTGCCTAGCAGTGATAAGAGAAGCCATGGGAGTGGATGAATGTACCCAGTAAGATGGCATCCATTGCAAAGGGAAGGGGCCCCAGCACCATGCCTTGGGGCACCCC